>RCAB01000074.1:0-197558 GCA_003640385.1 Setaria digitata | reverse complement strand
TATAAATATATATATATATATATATATATATAAAAATATATATATATATATTTTTTTCTATATATATATATAGAAAGGAGAATATATAATATGTATAGAATATATATAATGAGAACACATATGATATATCAATTTTTCTCAGAACAGATTTTTTCAGAATTTTGCTTTCCAGACTAAATATATTTACTTTGAGAAAAATTATTTTTGTTTTCTTCCTTGATTAGCAGAATCAGAATTTTCCATTTTCTTTGGTTAAAAATATTTTTTTGTTCGCTTCTGTTAATTATCTTGATCAGAACTAGAATTTTGGTAAAATTGAAATTACCAAGTGAACGGATACATATAATTCAATAATAGGAAACTCATTGAAATCTCATCAGTTCCGCAAAATATGATTGAAAAGGATTCATAAAGATGATTAAGGGGAAAATTAAGCTTTTCTAAACTAAGACAACGCCATTCCTTTCATTAATTCCATTATCATTATATGAACTTGTTGTTTGATATATAAACTCTCAAACTCCCCGATCTGGTTATTTATACAACCAATTAATTAATCCGTAAACTACGAAAGAAAATATTCCATTTTTTTAAAAGTGAATAAACTTGTAAATTATAAATTAGACCATCGACAGGTCGATAAAACAGCTAGCTGGAAGTATTTAAATTTATATTCTTCGTTTTTATTGAATTTCATTGGTATTCACTAATGTTTCACAATAATTTCAATAAATTAAAGAATCGTTTTATGACGATTTAAATTCCCCTGATAGTTTTAGTCTTTTTTAATTCTTCGAATAATTTAGATTTTGTAGCTTTTATTTTGCATTCAACTTGGCAAAATTTGTTTCTCGAGTCCTAAATGCTTTTACAGCTGATTCTTTTAATTTTATAAAGCTTTCAAAAAACAAAAAAAATTTCATCCTCTATTAGCTTTTGAAGTTTTATTTTTTTCGCTTTTTCAAGGATCAAAACTAATCATGAAAATGGTCGTTCCACTTTTTCTAAATAGGTGATTAAAATAGTTAATTTAGATTATTGCTTCATAGATTCCGATTTTTTTGTTTTTTATTTTAGATTATTCGTAGTTTTTCTTTTTTCTGATTCCGATTCATTCCAGTGCTATAAAAATCAATTTCATTCAATGAAAAGTGAGAAAATTCTTTTCACCGTTTGTTTCTGATGATATTCTCTCATTTAAGTATTTTTGTTGGAATCGATAAGCTATTTTTCTTATCAAAAGCTTCTGGAACGGCAATATCTAGTTTTTTAATTGCTCATTAAAAGTTTCAAAAAATGGAGGAGAGAAAATTTCAATTAGAAATTGCTTACAAACTACCGGACAAAATTAAAATCGAAAATAGCTCGCGCAGAAAAGATATTTTCAAAAATTTCGCATAATTAAAAATTCAAATTTTCATTATTTCACTCGAGAAAATTTCCCCACACCTCTCTCGCCTCCCTTCTTCACTCCCCGATACCTTGCTCTATTCAGTATTGTATATCATTTTCAGTATTTCAGATTTATTTGGGATTATTTTGTACTTAATTTCACATTCGTGCCACTCGCTTACACTCACTCTTCCATTCGACCGCTTTTTTGGTTTACGGAAATTTCTTTCACTGATCAAAATTACAAGTTTGAGAGTCTTTCACATGTTCTGCACAATTCATTCCAAATGTATCCATCAAATTGAATATTTCTGCTATTGCTGCAAAACTATGTTTGCTCAATAATATTATAATTGGCATCTCGAGCAATATGATCCATTACTTCACTCCCATGTAACTCTTTCGCCTTCAGTACTATTCATAATTTATTCTTTTCAATTCTATACTTATTTCTTAAAATTACGTTGCATAATTTATTGACATAATTGACTTTTTCTTTTAAAATATTCAAATTTAATTATTGTCTTCAAAGTTTGAGCTTTTTTCTTAAGATATTGTTTTGGCTCTTTTATAATTTCTCCTTGACATATTTTAACTTAATGATTATTTCTAATTTTTTGAAATGTAATCAAATTGATACTTTTAACTTTTAATTCGTTTTTTTAACTGCTCTAATTCAGCGGTTATTTTAGAATCTATTCCATATAATGCTGCTGGTGTTTCTCAACAATAAAAACAAAAAATTTTTGTGATAGCTGCGATATCAACCAATATAGTGATGGACGATTTCGGAGCCAACATGCATTATAGTTTCGAAAAAAACTAAATATTTCAGTTCAAATTTTTTTCATAAAATAAAAAAATGCACAGTTGTCGAAGGAATTGATGAAATCTCTAATGCAGTTGCAAAATGCCAACTTCTAACAATATATTCTCGATGCTTTTGGAAGAATGCATTTCATTGCTCATCTTACAATTTCATTCATTCCTTCACTCAAATTAATTTCGCAACATTTAGTTTAGCTTCATTTTGGTGTCTATGCCAACATTGTTGCCATATAATGTGATACTATGTTCAGAATAAGTTTTGTCTCAAAATATCACTGGCAATTTAAATTTATAAATGAATCTTCGATGCTGATAGCTTATAGTAAGCACTTCGAGCTGAAACTATTCATGAGATTTAAGAGAAATTCTGAACACTATTAAAACTTATCAGTGATTTAATTATGATTAACACAAAGCATATTGAATAGAATGAGTAGCGGTCTTTACACAAAAAACAAAACAAAACAAAAACAGTAAATTTATCATTTTATATTTCAAAGTTTCAGAATAATAGACCGATCAGATTTGAAAAATTTTATTCAGAAATATTTGGCCAACTGCGCATTTGATGCCAATTATAATAGTATAAATGGATGAACCACTTTAGCACATTCTGCAAAAGGTTTTAATTTATAATTAGAAAAAAAAGAAAATTTAAGCGCAATAATCAAAGACATCATTAAGTGTCTGTTTTTTTTTTAAATCACATAATTTCTATTACTTTTCACTTTTCTTTTTTCAGGACATTCTTTCAACACTTTCTAACTAATTTGCTTATCAAGAAAATACCTTTTACCTTGATTCCAAATACCTTAGTTTCCGAATTTCAAATCTTTTCAAAATCATTCAGTTTTTGTAAATTAAATATTTACGTGGCAGGAAATATTGCCAATATTTTGGAAAAGTTTTAAGAACTTTTTAGATCTTAACAGGTTTTAAATATATTACCTACTATCACTATTATTGCCATTTATTAGCATTTATTTCTTTTTGTTTGAGATTTAACTATCTGAATTATTTTCATGCGGATTTCCTCCATTTCTTTCTCTTTCATCTACTGATCGATTCATTTATCCCACTTATTTCTAAGAAATTTTTTTAATATTATCCTTATTATCACTAACCTGACAAAGTATCGTTATATGACTGAGTAACAGAATAAAATTTATCAAGAATCAAATTATTTTTGTTTTAACAGTTTCTATTTTAAATTCCAAATTTCAGTTTCTTGATTTTTTCTCTTTATGTTGCAATACTACTATTGTTTATTGTTTTATTGTGCTATTTTCACATTACTTATTGTATTGTTTTGATTTTGTTGTTTTTGTTCTGCTGCATGCCACTTTGCTATTACCTAATTTCTAATGCGATATTTCTTATCAAATCACATTCAAAAGCGTTATGAATCGTTTTACATTAATCATAAGACTTGGCATACCATTTTGCTTTGTAGGAATGATAGATGTTGTAGACCGGATGCTATGTTGTCTTAACCGGACCACACCCGATGATTCAAATGACAAGAAAGTTCATGTCGAAAAATACACCTTCAAACCGGATCCGTTACATAGTCTTGTCTTCACACTAGATGTAGCTACGCTTGATAAGCATGAAGTGGATATTGCTTTCCCGAGATTTCTTGTATGCATTTTAGAAAATAAAAGAAATTACTATTGCGAAATTTTTTTTTTTAAATTTTCAGATGGTAGTAATAGTTAATTTTTTTTTTTATTACATCTATTTTTTGAGGATATTGAAAAAAAATTCCAAGAAGTTTTTGATGTATATATAATATTGACTATTTTAAACTTCCTTTAAAGGCAGAACTTGACTTGTCACCCGAGAATCAAAAAGTGCTACTGGATCAACCAATTGAAAAGAAATGTTTGATGCTTTCAGAACAGATTGCTATCAGGGTAGGAAAATTTTAGGTTTTTAAAGAAATTGATCATTATATGTAATTCTCGATTTCTTACTGATGAAAGACAAGTTAATCCTTGTAATGATCGGGTCATTAATTGCATGAATAAAACAATAAGTTTATTTTAATTTTTGATATCAGACATTTAAAATTTGACTTATCTTGCGCAAATTATTGAATTCACTAATTTTACTTTAAACCTTTATAGGAAAAGTATGGCATAGGTGACAATAAAATAGCGGAAGAATTTTTGGAGCTTATTCGAGAGCCTAGTTTACTGGACAGTGATAATCTTCATATCTTGGAAGCGTTATTTATCTCATTGAGAACCCAATCACACAGGTTATTTTTGCAAAATAAAAAAGCTTTCTTAAAAATTCAAAAATAAAAAAATAAAAAATAAAATAACGAGGATTCTGAGTTTTCAGAAAAGTGAAAAAAAATATTACGAGCTTTGTTGAGAAACAGTCTAGCTGATGAAGATTTGGAATATTTTGCGTTTTGTTGGGAATAATCACTTATATGTTAAAAACTATGAAAAAATAATCATTAGACGTTTTACAGATGCTAATATCACATCAATATTTCATCAATAAACTGTTCACGAATGAATTTTATGCATTCTAACTTTCTTAGCAGCTATTTAGCAATTAAAAACAGATTTGATATAATTCTTTCCTTGCCTTTATTGCAAGATTTATTATTTCTTTATTATAGTTATGTGGAAATTTTCATAAAATTAGGCGGTAGTGGTCACTTGAGAAGTTTACTATGCGAATGCCGGAAGCGATCGGGACGTGAGCATCACGCAGCTGCTATACTTCTTTGCTTTCGGGCCCTTCTGAATTCCACGGTATTTTTTTTATCTGGAATTCCTGATTATCGTAACCTTAAGGGTATTTCCACATAGGCAGTGAAAAAAAGATAAGCAGAAGAAGTTAAGGAAGGAGAAGATTAATTTTTGTACTCAGGAGAAAAAAAATTGATTTTTAAATCAATTCTTAAAAAACACTGAGTAGAGAAAAAATCTTTAAGTTCTTTGACGTGTTGTCCAAAATTTGTTTCCGGTTTTATTTTCTGTTTTCAGATCCATTTTAAATAGTGAAAAGAGACTGCAATAAAGAATTTTGGAAAGTAGAAAAATTTTGACTTTTTCGAAAGTCCGAGATCAGAGAAGGTACAGAAGTCGCAAAAAAAAGAAGACTTAGCTATTAGGAAAGTTATTTATCATGGCAGCATTTCTTGATTAATTGTCCGAGCAGAATATTTTGAGATTGAAGATGAGAAATTTCAAGTAATTTTTCAAGTAAAGTTAATTTTTTTAGGTTGGCCGCTTAGCGGTTCTGTCATCAGACGAAACACTTCGTGCTATTGCATCGTCGACATGTCTTCTAAGTGCCAAATGCAAGGTTATCAGATTTTGTAACATTTTTTAAATTTTTTACTTAATAAAATTTCGTTTTTTTTCTTTACTCTTTCGACAATAAAAAGTTTTTCTACTCGCAATAATGCTAAGCATAATTAGACTTGACGTTGGTTAATAATGTATAATTAATTTATAACCTACTAAAGTTAATGATCTTGCGCTGACTATTTCTGAATCTCAGTTCTCCTTTATGCGTGTAGAGGTATTTGTTGACTAAGTAATTAGTTTAATAATTACAAAGTATGGATAAGCGTCAGGCAAATATTATTTGACCTGTTACGCAGTATGAATTTTTGTCACCTTCATTATTTTTCAAGTTTTAAGTAATTTATCGAGAAAGATGACAATAATAATAATGATTAGAATTCAACCTATCACTTAGCTATTAGAAAAGTTATTTATCATGGCAGCATTTCTTGATTAATTGATCAATTAAATGATTGAATGGGTAAATAATTGTGTAAAATTTGATGATAAGTGATATCACTTTAAATTATTTAACATTTGAGGAAATCAGTCTCTGAAGCTCTCCGAAGTTCTTTCACAATCATTAATCTATTTCTAAGAAACAAATTATAACAGTGATTACTGATATTTTCCGCATTAGGAAGAAAAGGCAGGCGAATAAATATCATAGAAGAAATGGAAATTGTCGGCCATAAAAAAGCATAGTGAAAATTTAAAAGAAAAAAACCATATTTCATAGAAATTTTTTTTCAACTTCTAATGTTATTTTCTTTTTTTAACAAACTATTTGTTTAAACTCAAAAATAGTTAAAATTTCGAATGTGCTATAATTTACAGTTATTGTAATGTTCGTCCATAAAAATAAAAACGAATATTTGCATTTTTTTTTATACTTCCTTTGTTTTTTTTTAAATTTTCCTTGTTTTTAATTTAATGTGAATGTGAAATGAATAAATTTCATGGTTTCACTATCAAATATCTTCTTTTTAATTTTTAAAGTATTTTTCTTTTTTTCGCTGATCCTCTCCTTCTCTTCTCATACATTTTCTCAGTCTTTCTTGCCAACCCAAATTCTTCTGTAATTTCGAATTATTACTTCGATACAGATTACTTCTTGAATTTAGAAAGATGAACGAGTGTGTTTTGAGTGGACAGTTGGGAGATTCTTCTGAAACACGGCCATCTTAATGTCCATCATTATGCATTTGTAATAATAATTAACATTGGAATGCAAAATCTAACTCTATTTTAAATCTATTTTTATACACGCAAGAAGGATGAAATAATTAATTGATGATGTCAGTTTAAACTATCTTTTAAGTTATTTATAAATTATTTGATGATTTATGATCGGATATGATAAAGATTACTGATTGGTATCTAATTGAAGCGGTAGTTATTACTGTTAGTGACTGCGCATAACTTATGGAATGTTAACTTATGAAATGCTAATTACTGATCCATTTTGACACTAATTGCTGATTGCATCTATAGCATGGTAATTAACTACTTGATGGTCTGTTACATACTACTTGCTAATTAATATATTTCTAATTGGATCTCGAGATAAAATTCACTACTAACTAATAATCTATGCAAAAAAATCTTTGAACTGTGGAAGTTTGTTTGTTGGTGAAAGCGCAACTAATTTAATATTGATTTAGTAAATTAGTGCAAATTTTTTGATTAACCTGAGAGAATTGATTGTGAGTTGATTCAACTTCATTTTTTTTTAAATAAAGGAAAATGAGAATTCCATCTTTTCCAGTAAATTTATAGCGCAAATTCTATTCTGAAGCTATAACGCTAAAGGCATCAAATGATCTAATCACTGATAAGAGTTCATAGAATAGTATCAAATTATCTCTAATTATTAGTATCATTTGATTGTAAAACTATGCAGTCCACCAAAAAATAAAATAAAAAAAAATTGCATTTACTTCGATAAAGTAATTTACTGTAGCCCTTCACCTAAGAATTAATGAAACATAAATGGCTTCTTCTATCATCGATTAGAGCAGCGTACATGTACTGTCATTTCCTTAAAGTCCCGTGTATTTATTTTTTACTTTAAAATTTTCTTTTTTATGGAAAATTGGCAAATTTCCTCTCAAAAGTAAACGTTTTTTTTTAAGAGTTAAAAAGAAAGAGAGAAAAGTTAAAATGAATAAACAAAGTAAATGAATTGCACTAAAAGTCATTTGTACTTCTGTGATTCCTACTTTTCTTTCATTGCTAAACAATTTTGTATCAGTTTGTTTGTTTATCGATTTTAGTTTTTGTTATCCTTTGTCAAATTATTTCTTTAAGTAAGCAAGAATCGAATAATATCCATAGATACCGATGAAACAGCAATTATTCTGATAAGTGATTGCTATCATTTATCAGAATGATATATTTCTCTCCCTGCCGCTCTTTTCATTTCTTTATTCCATTTTTTGATAATGTTAAAATAATATTATCCACTTTCACGGCTGTTCGCCGGCCGACTATTTTCGATGCTTCTATTTGCTTTTGGGGAAATGAAAAAGAAAAAGATTTTTAGAATTTAAACAAAAATTTTACTAATTCTTCAGTTTAGTCTCTCTTAGAGTTATCATTTTTTTTCATAATGTTCTCTGATCTCCATTTGTAATTTTGTTTGACATGTTAACTTCGATGAAAACCAAAATTTTTAAGATTAAAAGCGACTGATTCATTTTTCCCTGTTTTTCAACAAACTTAAAAAATTTTACTAACAACTTTTGCGCTTTTTTCGAGGACAAAAAGAACTGAAAAAGGATCATAGGCTTGAAAGCATAAATTTCATAATTTTGATGACCAGTGGTTAAGGTGATAAAGTGCAAAAGAAACCAACAAATTAGTTTCTTTTTTTATAATCAGTTCATCTGTATCAGTTCAGTACTTTATTTCCATCATTTCTAAATCAATGCATAATTTGACAATTTGCTTCCCAAAAAGCCTATTAAAATTTTTACTTTTCAAAAAATATTTCCTCACTCTTTAAGGTTTTATCCATTTTTCTGGTACATTATTGTCTTTCACCATCTTTATTATCATTATCATTATGTTACAAATTTTAATTGTAATAACCTAACATGTATTTTTCTTAATCGTTTGGAAATGAAAAAAAAGAAGTTATTCAAATTAAATTATAATTACTATGACCTGAACACGCAATTCCCTCTAATTATTTTCAGGATACAAAAATTTTTATTTTACACTATTATGTAACTCCAATTCATTCATCTTTAGATCTGTTTGCTATATTTTGAGATTTTGATTCGTTGAGTTAATGGGCTTGAAAATTTCATTTCCAAAAATCGATGATTCGAAAATTCTTCTCTTTTTATCATTCAAATCGTTTTGTTCTTGATTGTCCTCAAAAAAGAGCATTCTGCTGATAACTTCACTGGAAGTCTTTTTAAACTATTAATTGCATGAAAGTAGCAGTAGCAACACTGAATATTATAATATTTCTTTCTTACTTTTAGATAATTTAAACTTGTTACAATTTATGCTTAAGAAAATAAACTTTGCTAACAAAAGGGGTACAAGTAAACGCCGAAATAACACTGGCTAAGAGTCGAAGTAAAAAAGATAATCGTCTGAAATGAAATAAGTCGAAAGCGATAAATTTTGGTTAAAGAAAGTTACCTTTTTGTCTTAATCTCTTTTCTCTCTTTTTGCTCTGGAAATTTATAAAACATGCAAATAAAGTTTATAAAACTGCATGAAAATTCAAAAATTTCCAAAAATTGTCGTATCATTTTGAATAGATTGTCGATTTTTTTTTCATTCTGTTGAATTATATTTTCGCTTTTATTGTTCTTTTCCAATAATGTCGCTTTTTCTTTAAAAGTAATAATACCATTGAGCTCTCAAATTTCTTTTCTTATTGGAGAAATAAATGGCTTTCTTACTTTGCCATAATCTGTCTCCAAAAATTCCATCTCGTCTGATTTAGTTGTGCATTAGGACAATTTTAGCTTATTAGTGATTGACTGTTGCCAAGTTTTGTATGTATATACACAGTTAAAAGGCTGAAATGATCTGAAGGACTTCCGAGCTTACTTTTAGCTTTTTTGGTTTTCATATTTTTGCTTTCCTTGCTTAGCTTCTCTATTACTTGTCTCTCCTATATTTTCATTAGTTTAAAATAATTGAGATGACTGAAATTTGAAAATCTAGTAGAAAAAATTCAACCATTTCAAGTTCTTTTTGCTCAGCTAATAAAGGAGATGATTAGCTAAATTTTATGCTACCACTTTTTTTTAAATTTTCGAGCAATTGGTTCAAATTATTCTGTCCATATCATACAAAAGTAGCATTTTGGAGGAAAAAATAAATAAAAATAATATTTTTCGTTAAAATACTTTAGGTCAAATAGTAATTGCAACTTGAAAATTTGAAAACAAAATTAAACAGTTCCGTTAAGAAATTTGGCTAGATACCCCATTAATTTTCTTTTTTTTTTTGGAAGAAAATCTCATGCGAACATTCAATTAGTTGGACAAACAACTGATTTTGCATTTTAACTGATGCTAATAAGATTTAAAATAACTCAAAGAGTGATGAAATTCAATGCGATTTGCTTATCCTCCTCTATTCAATCTTATCTTTTCCGCCATTCTCATCGATATTCCCGAAGAAAGTTACAATTTATCTTTTCACTTTTTAAAGACTGTTTCGAAACCTTTTTTTCATTTTTCCAGTGAATATTTTCTGGTAATTTTTTCTTCTTTTTCGGCAAAGAGCAAAATTGAAGTCGAACCATAACATTAAACCTTTAAGCGTCTATGGACATTTCTTACAAAAGTCCGATGAAAATTGAACAATAAGTTATTAAAAATAAAAGTATTTTGTGAAGCTTTGCCAGTGTTTTTATTTTCTGTCATTTGACTGTTATCATTTTGTTGATAAAAGTCTTTCCGACGAATAAATCACGACACTTGGGATACTGCTGAAATCCAAAAGCTGATATCAACATGTTTTCATAAATGATAAAGTATTACAATTAATTATTTTCAATATAAGTGTTTTTTTCTCTTTGCTTTATCAATTTTATATCAAAGTTAGAGAATGATTAATGACATATTATTGTTGTATGCAGATGATAAACCATCTGGTGACCTTCGATTTTGCATTTTACTTCGCATCATTGGTTATTGTCATTCAGATTTGTATTATTACTAATCTTTCATTAGGTTGCAGTTATATTCTGAAATTTTAATATTTCATTGTTACCAAAGAGTTGGCTAATTTTTAAAATTTTCGTTGCATCACACACTTAAAAAAAAGGCAATAACAACAATAAAACTGAAAAACTAAATTTTATAAGGTGCCCACTTTTGAAGCTATTGATTTCTTTTTGTGTAATTTAATCAAATCTTATTTTTTTTTATGAATAGGCTAAACAAGTTTATGTTCACACAGCTAAACTAAGCTAATTAAGCTATACAATTATTTCTATGATATTGGCCCACGAGGCAATGTATATTATCAATCGATCCCTTCTTTTTATATTGAAATAATTTCATAGTTATATGTAATTTATCTCTCTTCCTTCTTCCCTCACTCTCTTCAGTCTTTTATAAAAAAAGAAAATAATTTGTTAAAAAAGTGAAACAAGATTTTTCACCTTAAATTCAAAAAGTTATCCTTTCATTTTTCATTTCTGCTTATTTTTCATTATCTCAATTATTCTCTATAAATCTATCTTTAACATATTTATTGTTTTTCAATTTAATTCATTTGTCAACTATGGTAGCTAACTATTATTTAAAAAAATTATATTGAATAAATTATTCAACTCACTTGTCATGAATTTTTATTCAGCAATACTTGCATCATTATTTTGAACTGATCAACGCTCTACCGAAAATTTAGTGAAATTTGAAAATTTTCCTACCTTTAATCCTACAAATTATTAGTGTTGCACAGGTCGGAATGATAAATTATTACTTGAGTGGTTGAATAATTGATTTGTTTGCAACTTCAGCTTAACATTTGCAAATTATAAGTGGTCAAGATTAATTAGGCAGGCTAAAAAGCCACCGACTTAAAATCTTGTTAAATGTAATTTTAGAAACACACAATTCAAGAGAATAAAAAACCATATTTTTAATTTCGTTGATCAATTTTTTCAGTTTAGAGTGAGCTAGATAGCGGTAACAATCATCAATTATGGTTATGTATTACTGGTATTCCAGTTTTTCCATTCAGATTTTAATTTTCAACAAACAAATCAACGTTTCTAATAGTTTTTGTTAAAATATGTAATGAAAAGATGTAGAAGGTTGAAGTAAATTTTACAAAGACCCAATTGGTTATTAAATTGGGAGGCGATAACAATCGATTTATAGTACTTTACTATGGTTAATTATGCTTAAAATACGCAGCGCCATTCGGAAAATCGCATCCTTTTCTTTTTATTTTTGTTAATTTTACAGGTACTTTGCTATGAAATACTAGCTGGAATTTGTCTGATACCTGATGGACATCTGAAGGTACTTCACGCAGTAACAGAAGCTCGTAGAATCCTTGGAGAAAGGACGAGATTTCAACGGCTAGTTGACGATATTTATCGAAATTACGGAAATGATCGTGAAACGGACCGTGTGCGTACGGCTGCAATGAGCTTAGTTAATGCCCTACTGAGTAGTGGAGCTGCAGAGGTAATGATTTCATTTTATTTAAAATTTGAAGAGATTTAAAGAAAAGTCAAATGGAAAAAAACAGAAGTTTGTAAAGAAATGGAGGATGTGTAAGTTAATATATCCCCTGCTGTTAATTTAAATTAAAAATTGTGATTTTTAATGACAATCTTGAAGTTTTGGCATTTTATTAAACAAATGGAGAATGCTAATTGGTTCATTTTTCTAGCTAGATACATCAAAAAGTAGACAAAACGAGTGCTTTTAAACTGCTTGTTTCTAATACATCTTCTGCTCTTTGAATTATGAAAGAGTTTTTTTCTGAAGTCTAAAAGGAAAAGATTGCCCAGAGTTTAGTAATAGGTAGTATGATTAAGCTCGGGATTCCGGTGATACCTGTTGTACAGACCTATGCCATTTCATATCCGGTACCTATTTAATATCTTGTTTTATTCTATACGAAAAATTTATATTTTTTCATTCGCCAACTCTCCACGTAGACCCATAGTATGATAAGAGATGAAATTAATGATAAGAAATTATAATGCGTGGAAATGCTTATCATACTTATTATATATGTGATATATCTAACTGATTGCGTAAAAGATTATGCAGAAAATAAATATGTTTTGGTTGGTACAAACTGGCATCGAAATGTGTAAAAATAAGTTTCTTCAAGTATTATTTTTTCCCTTTTTTTAATTTCAGTTGTTAATGTTACAATTTTTTGAACTTAAAAATGATCAAATTTTTAATTAGAAATATTTTCTTATTTGAAGAATGCATATATAAGATTTCAGGAAATTTTGAAAAATAAAAGAAATGAAGCAAAAAATAGTAACAATTTTACACTTAAAGTAATACAAAGCGGTAATAATTTTACAATCAAATGCAAATAAGCAACTTTGAATTTGATATTCAAAAACTTCATTTTTAAGAAAATGATAAAGCATACTGATGAGCCTTATTTTTATTGTCACAAAAACTTCAGTTAGACTAATCTAAGCAGAACCCAAAAGACTGAGCCTGCAAATGAAAGAGAGATATCAAAAAGACTTCCCTTCAGTTTTATCGGGAAAAATTGTTGGCAGGCAGACTTTCTAGTCCAAATTTTTAAATGAAAAAAATAGGCATCTTTTCATTGAATGTTCAGCAAGAGAGAATTTAGAAAGTGCTAAATGAAGAGAAAGAAAGAAGAAAAACTGTATATTCAGTTTTTTGATCGAAACAACATCTCATGGTAGAAATTAAGCCGATATTGAAAGGCAAAGGATGAGAGAAAGTTGCCTGATGTAGGTGGAGAACTGAATGATTTACTTCCTATTTAAACCGCATTTTTTTTTTCACAAATTTACTAAAAGAAGCATACACTGGAAAGTTTTATTGAAACACCTGTTTGATTTTAAAAGTTAGAAAAAAAGTGCTTCCAACAGCGATCTATTCAGTCTTCCTAAATAATGCAACCGATACTTTTATTTGAGATAGATTTCTTTCCATCAATTTTAATCAAGTAAATTATTAATTATTCATTTACTAAAAAAAATTCATTATTAAACTAAAGTCTCTTTAAGACTTTTATTTTGAATAATTTTGCAAAATAATTCATCTAATTATCATTTCATTATGCGCTAGCTAATAAGACGTATTTTTAAACGAGTCATTTTTTTATCAGGTAAACAAACTGTCCAAAATTCCTGCTGTCCAATCCATGACATTTGCTACCGTTGAAAGGTGCAAGAAATGAATGCTAACTGAGTCAATACCAGCATTTTTTACTGCATTTAAAAATATTTTTTTTTACGTTGCACCTCAAGATGGAATAGAAAACTTGAGAAATTATTTTTCACAATTTCATATAATTTTTTTATGCTGAAAAAGACTCTTCCGAGCAAACTTTTGTAATTTAAAAATATTGCTTTAAAAAAAAAATTTGACGCCTTTTCCTATCTGTTGTAGAATTCTTTGGAATTTCGCATGCATTTACGAATTGAACTATTAATGCTAGGCTTACATAATATCTTGGAACAACTTCGTGCAACATCATCCCCCGTATTGGATGATCATTTCGATTTGTTTGAAATGAGTCGACAGGAGGATGAACAACATTTTGCCAGGTAAAATTTCCATTTAATATCCAAAATTAAGGCCTATCACTGAATTATTTTATTGATTAGATGATATAATAAACAATATATGCAGCTTATAATTATTTCATTCTAACTTATCCCAGTTTCTTGAAAGTGGAGTACTGTTTGTGAAACTGTTTCCTCTGCCCTTCATTTCGTTTCTTCTTTTGTATCCTATTAGTGAAGTAGAAAATTATTGAAATTTTACGTGATGTTACCAAATTAGCATATGTATTTTCGATAGCTAATTAACATGCTACCTTTTCAAATACTATATTAGTGAAAAAGTGAAAATAAAAATTCCAAAAAAAAAAAATATGCCATTTTGTTTAAATGGCATATTTGTCAAATCATTATGTTATTTTTTAGGAGATATAAAACGCGTTTTATAGCACGAATAAAATCAAAATTTATGATAGATCATTTATTACTGAATCAATAATAGCAATACAACACTTCCATTAAATGAAATTACTTTTTATTGCTAAAATAATACAAGAAATGGAAAAATCAAATATCAAATAAAAATAAATGGGTAAATAAAATTAAACAGATAAAAATGCACCCCAAATGCTGCGAAAAATATGTAATACTTCCTAAAAGTAATGATAATGAAACATTTACCATTTAATGAATAGGTTCTGGAAAAAATAATCACTGAAAATGGATAGCATCCTTTGATATAATAATAATGATGCATTTAATAGCCAATGAAAATAATGATAATAAAATGTTGCTAATTTAACGATTAGGTTTTGAAAAATAATCAAAAAGTATTGAATCCGCTACAAATTATTCAATGGCGAAAAAAAAAAAAGAAAAAATCATTTGACTACATACATGCAATGATAATAATGATGGTGGAGATGTGTTGTAATTGCAGAAAAGGTGAAAATGGAAATAATTGCACGGATATAATTGCAGTAATTTTTAACGATTTGTTTCATTTTGCATGATTGTAATCAAATGAACATAATCATTTGATAAAATTGAAAGATTCTAGGAGTGATTCTGGGACATCAACGCCGATTGATGTTGAGAATCCGGCGGATATTGTTGAATTACTAATGGAACGATTGAGCAGTACTATTGCAATGCCTCATCTGATTTCCATTTTGCAACATCTTATGCTTGTACCGTCGGATGATAAAAACATCCACTTGTGGAGGTCTTTCAATTTCTATTTTAATATCTAAAAAATTTCTGATCTGTCGGAAGACTAGAATTAAAATTATGCAAGCAATTGAATTGCTAAACAAGCTGTCATGATACTGTTATCATCGTTTACCTCTTCCTTTTAGTTAATCCAAGATATAGCTGTCATTTTGCTACCATTACTTGTTTTTTCTTTTTGATCATCCAATGTCACTTTATTATATCAAAAATAAGCAAAAAGAATACCTCTTCCCTTCAAATTCCTAAAAATTTCAATAATTTTCTTCTTATCACCGAGAGAGTGTTTTACCTGCCAATTTATGCAACCGCCCAGTTGCAACATCAACTAATTTCAGTAGACTTCCAATATCTTAAACATTAATTAATTCTGGTAAATTTTTAGATTACTCGATATTGTATTGCAGCAATTAGTTTTGCAAGTTAAAATAGATTCATGCACTGATGCTCAAGAGCCAATTGTAAGCATAGATATGAATAAAGTTTTATCCAGGTACCTTGATTAATTTTATTAATAATAGATCTTTTTTATTATTGAGGTAAATAAATGAAATTGAATAAGAATGAACAGGTAAATATAATGTAGTATAAAAATATCATTTTGCCTCGTTAGAAAACAAAATTTTAAATAAAAGACAGCTCCGGTTAAAAAGTAATTGTCAAAATTTTGTTCATGATTTTTGTTTCCAACCGAATTATTTTGTTTTAGAAATTTTTAGTTTTCTAAAAAGAAAGAAAGAAAAACTTTGATTAGGTGATTGATTGGGAAGATTATGAGTAATACAAAATATAAATGGAAGATTATAAAATGAGGAAGCTTTTAAATAATTAAATGAATAGTTGCAAAGTAATTGAACTTGCGCATGAGTTAAATTTTTACAAATTACTAATTAATTTAATATTTTTATAAATTACTAATTAACTTAATAGATTACATACACAACACGAGTACGATAATCTTGAGAGAATGTACAATGAACTGGAGGAGGAATTGCGCAGGGAAAGAATGAATGTAATTGAATTACAAAGTCGTCTTGCGGATTGTGATTTACGTTCGATCTATTCTAGGTATTGTAAATATTTCCTTATTAATTAGAACAGACTCATTATTTAGCATTATAGTGAAACAGATTTCAGTTGGCACTTAAACTTGGCTTCGATTTTTGTTACTTTGAAGCATATTTGTCTTTTCCTAATATAATTCGACATGTATATTTTCGATATTACTATCAGCATTGATTAGAATTCTAAAATACTTGAGAGTGTTTCAAAAATTTCTAGTCTAAAATAATGCAATAAAAATAGCCGCTTCAATAATTCTTAGAATTTTGGAATTAAGTGCTCAGATTCCTTCCTCTTTTAGAACAAGTGCAGATTCGACGGATTCCACGTTCCCATCGGATCCATGTCAGTCGCCAAGTCCAACATCTTCAGTGCCACCGATATGTCCACCTCAATTACCTCCACCACCACCCCCGCCAGCAGCATTGCCATTTGGCTTGCAACGTAATCGAATAGCGATGGAAGGAGCTGATACGGATGAAAAGGAGAAAAAGATTCCGAAATCAACGACACAATTGAAAACTCTCAATTGGATAAAGATTCCCAAAGACAGAATCTTTGGAACTATTTGGGAGAATATTGACGAGGAGAAATTGTACCAGCAGGTCAGAAGATTCTGAATATTGCCTGGCTTAAGCTTAGCATAATATATTTACTTCTCCAGTTTTTCTTCTTTTCCCCTTCTTCATTTCCATACAGTTTACGAAACATAAAATTTTGTAACACATAAAATTAATAATCAAAGCTTGGATTGTTCTAAGCAAAAGAAAATGAGAGAATTGGAAGAATTTTTTCAGTTAGATCTTGAAGATGTGACAAAAAATTTTTCAACAAGTAAAGCATCGGTGGATGAAACTGAATCGATCAGTGAAACATTACGTCGGCAATGTCGTGCCGAAACATCTATTTCCATCATTGAACCACGTCGTGCCCAAAATTGTACAATTATGTTATCGAAACTTCGATTAACAAATAAGCAAATTAAGCATGCCATTTTATCAATGGATCAATACGGTGAATTACCGCGCGATATGATCGAGCAGGTACGATAAAAATTATAGAAAAATCAGTTCTATCTTACCAAATTTCTCATCTAGTTCCATACTAATGAACATGTTGCTTTTATTCATAATTATATGTAAATCGATCATGTCAGATTTATTATGATTGGCACTTCAAATTAATTTGAACAAATGTTTGCTGGCCTACATTTCCTAAAAAAAGTGTAATCTAAGAGTTAAAAGAAACTTTCTTTTCTACTTCTACTTCTTCTTTCCTCTTGAGTAAGCGAAAAAATTATGTACTTTGCATTTAGTGATAATTTTGAAACACTCTTACGATTTGATTTTCCCATAGTTTTTATCTGGTAAGCTAATAGTCGAAAAATGATTGTTTCTTTCTCAGATGTTGAAATTTATGCCAACCAAAGAAGAAATAATGAAATTACGCGAAATTGTGAAAAAATACAAAACTGCCAGTGTATTATCAGCTGCAGATCGATTTTTTTATGAAATTAGCACGTGAGTTTCTCAATTTAATTTAAATGACTTTGGCTAAATGGTTTTAAAACATCATTTATCCTCAGAAAACGATGAAATCTGAGATAAAAACTTATCGTATAAATGTTATGTAGGATGCTACTTTTACTACAATTCTAATACCTCTGTTGTCTGAACTATTAGAAAATTTGAAATTAAAAATTCGAAAAGATAGCTTTGGAATCATTTTTTCAGCGTTCCACGACACGAACAACGGTTACGATGCATGAATATTATAAGCACATTTCGAGAGCGTATTGATGACGTTTCAAATACTATTGAAAGTAAGCGAACAAAATTGATAAATTGAGTTGATGAATATGTGATTATCTTGTCTGTTCAGTTTGAAAGAGTGTTTTTCTAAACGTGCGTTAATTTAGTTTTGCTTTAAAAAATTTCTGATAGTTTGCTTTTAATTTTTTAATTAAACATTTTTTTCTTTTAGCTGTGACAAATGCATCGACAGCAGTAACAGGTAGCAAACGTTTAAGGCAACTTTTACGAATGGTCCTTGCACTGGGTAATTTTTTAAATCGTGGGAAACGTAATGGAAATGCTTATGGTTAGTCATAAAATGTTGAGCAGTTCTTTTTATGGCTTGGATGAAAAACCGAAATTTATGGTTTTTTTTTTTTTGATTTATTGATTATAAAGATCGTTTTGATAAATTCTGATTAAGTTTCACGCTCAATATTGCAGTCAAGAATTTGAAACCTTAGAGACAGTGTACTTTCAAAAAATATGCCTGATTTGCATTATTAAATTTTGTTTTTTAAATTTCGAAATGATAAATATTATTTTATAGGATTCACATTGGCTTCATTACGACTACTTAATGACGTACGAAATTCATTACGTTCTGACCGTAATTTGTTGCACTACATTGTAGAACAGACCGAAAATAAGAAGTCAGATGTGCTACGTTTAAAACGTGACTTAGAAGGTGTTTACCAAGCAGCAAGACATAGGTCGTCTTTTTTCTAATTTCGTTCTAATTGAAATTCTTTAAAAAATTTAATAATGAGAACTTTTGCTTCTTTTTAAATGGTTACTATAAAACTTTTAAAATTGTGAAATGATATGATCCCAGAATGACTAGATAAACCGTGGCATTTAGAAAATAATATAATGTTTCTGTTCTATTGTATATTTCAGTCGGAAAGAACTGGAACAGGAATTATGTTCATTACGGAAGTCAATAGCGGTTGCAGCGGATGAATTACAGGTCAGTGAAACATCAGACGAACGTGATATGTGGAATAACGATTGTGACTGGAGCGTGGATCGTTTTGTGCCTGTGCTCAAAAATTTTCTTAATTCTGCTAAAAATGACTTTGCACAAGTTGATAAACAATATGGTGATATGAATAGCAAGGTAAACAAGATTTTGATAACTAAAGCAAAAGAGTCTGGCAAATAACAATACGTATATCATACATATCATATATCATACATGTTTATATTCACACTATTTGTATAATAATTTCATATTCACATGTTTATATTCACACATATTTGTATAATAATTTCATTACAAAGACTATGCAGAAACCAAGCATTAAGTTATTATAGAATTTATCTGCATCTGTCTTCAGAAAACTAAACTGAAATGAAAGAACAAGACATCGGAAGAAGTAAGGAAAACTTTTTTTAGAATTTACAATAACTAAAAAACAATTCTTTTAGGGCCAAAAACATCGAGTTCCAGGTTTTATCACCTGTTAATGAAGGCATCAATTTGATTAATAAATAACACTTTTGATTAATAAATATTTGATTGATGAACTTTTAATTAATAAGTGTCACTCAAATCATTTCAGTTTCGAGTATGTGTGCGGATGTTTGCCGAGGAACCCAGAACCACTTCACCAGATGATTTTTTTGGTGTAATTTCGAAGTTTTTAACTGCACTAAGTGAATGTCATCAGCAGATTTGGGAAGAGCGTGAAAATTTAGAACGAATCAAAAAGCAAACAATGGCACGGTCAATATTATCCAAAAAATGTAAACTTTCTTGTCAGTCTCATTCTTTTCTCGACAGTGACAAATTCTCTTGCTTTGAAAATAATTTTTACGCAAGAAATCATGTTTTTTTGTCAGCCGTTTGATGTTATGTTGGAGAAGTATTTCATTATATGAGTTATATACGTTAATTTCTTTTTTAATAAATTACCATTGGATTTCGTAAAACGAACTTCTTTTAAATTTTGATTTTTTGAGTTTTCAAACACATATTTTTAATTGAAAAGTTGAATTATTGCAGCACGACAACGTGACAATCGTAACCGTGACTTCGAACAATTAGTTACAGCGCTGCAGAGCGGTGAAATATTTTCCGAAGAACTGACGCGTTTGAGGACGTCATTTCGTTCACGGAAAAAATCATAGAAGTAGTTGGCGGAGACTATGAATCAGAGATAATTCGAATTACACTTATGCAACAACCTGATGTAACAGTTACCGTAATTCCCGGAATTGTTGAATTTTGTTCAAAGATTACTCCAAATCACTGAAACAATATGGACTTTTTCAGCCTCATATTCTGAAAGTTTTTTTTGTTTCAAAGAAAGAGCTTCTAGAAATTTTATGTTTTTCGAAATGAAAAAGTGAGAATGGAACAGTTGAGTGGAATAAATTATTTCCACGTACTAACATATGATTTGTAACATATATAATTTTCTTTTTTGTTCATTATCTACTAAATAATCCATATGATACTGTTAATTAAGTTGCTAATGAATGAGTAATTATTGAAAATTAATAAAGATGGAGACAAAAGAAAGGAAAGGGAAGAAGAAAAGCTTTAAATGTATATAAAATTCTGTGTGTGTTTGCTTCCATAGGCAGCGTCTTTCTAATGTTTATAAAAACAGTAAAATAAAAAAGTTAAAATTAATATCTGACATCTGCAACGGCCGAACTACGGTTATTGAAGAAATTTGAATAAAACATTGTCTCGTAAGTATTACGCAAAGTGCTACTGTCGGCTAACGAAACTTGAGTATTAAAAAATGCTAGTGGATACTACTGTTTCTTACCGAACACGTCAAATTTTTGTGTTTTGAAAATTGGTGAGTAGCTTACGGTATCAGCGGTTGAATTCTTTAAAGTAATTATTAACATTAATTATATACGGCTGGTGACAATACTTGTCATAATCATTGATTGTGCACTACTGTATAAAATAACTGTCCGAAATATACAGGAAGCGTTACCGTAGCTAAGGTTATTTTACAGAAATAAAACAGCGGCTCAAGCGCGATTATTTCTTATGATACTGCAAGTCTGCGCAATTAATTAAAAATACTTTGAAGTGGACACGGTTCACTATGACTTACAATACATATATATATAATAAGCTTAATAAATGATGAGTAACAAGTAAATATAATAATAGTAAGTGAAGAATATAGTAATTGTAGTAGATGATTATGATTCTAGAAAAAAGAAGAGTGCAAAGTACGCACTGTTTATCATAATAACAGAAATGCAAACAAACATTAAGTCTAATCAATTTTTCATCCTAAAAGAAAAGGAATGAAAAATATTTGCAGTCAAAAGCGGCAAATTTTGAGAATTCCTTCTTGTTATAGGCGCATTTTTGCGGATAAATTGTCTGTTTTCTTTTCTTTTTGATTTAGAAATAAAAAATTTATCGTACCCCAAATTGTTTGTAAATATTTTTGTGATGAGGCGATGACTACAAGGTCAAATGATCTTCTTCCTTCATCTTTCTTCATTTTTTCGTCGCGATTTTAGCAAAATTTTTTTCATTATTTTAATTTCGTAAGTTGAAATTGTTGTTTATTTATGTTTATTCACTTATTAATCAATTATTGTAATCTGTTTATTAAGTTGAGATTGCTAACGAAAATGTTTCAGTCAGTTCCAATTAATTCATTTTACAAAAGGGAAGAAGTCGATTGAATTTTTCTTCGCCTATTATTTAAAATTTCTTTCAAATTTCATGTTCTTTCTCCTTTTATTTTCGAAATTATCTGTCAAATTGAAACCATCGAAAATGTTTTCTAATCAACAATTTCTATCAGGTTCTGACGTATTGTATCAAGTTTTTAACATTACTTTTGTGAAATAATTGTCTTAATTTCTCGAAAAAATATGACAACATGTCGGTTTTTACGGCTTAAAACCATCAATAATTAATTATTTCAATTATTCATTCCACTAATAATGCATTTTTCCTTTTCTAATTAATGTTTTCAAATTCACTTGCAAATAGTTCACTTTTTTTTGCTGAATCAAATTTAACTCATTTCATTCGCTTTATAAAATCATTTTTATTTTATTATTGTTGCAGTGAAAATTATTGATTGCCTCTCTCACCTTTCCTATCTTTTTTTATATTAGTTCGATTCTTTTCGACCAGCAACATTTCGTCGTCCTTTTTGAAATGTTTTAATTTTGTCACTTACATATTTGAGAGGATGGCAAGTGATTAATCCAAATGTGTAACTGCCGAAGTGATTAATTAACTAATTGTGAACATTTAACTAATATTTGACACCATGCACTTGTTTATTTAGCATTTAGACAGAAATTTTTTATTTAGCTATCCTTCCAGTAATCTGCTTTGAGTATTTAAACCGAATAAACAAATTTTTTTTTTTTAAACAAAGCGATGAGTACTGCGTAGAGAAAAATGAACTTAGCATAACCTGTTGTTATGATAAGTCAACGCAACAAGTTGACAGTCTCAAATATTCAAACTCTTCACTATCTTTTCCTGCTTTTTTTCCGGAGCTACAATTTCAGCTTCCTCTTCGTAACTAAAATTTCAATAATTGTCAGATTAACAGTTTCTATAATTACCAATTTGTTTTATGCATAAATGTACTGCACATGTTCTACTGATGCACCTGTATCGTACTTGTCACACTAATATCAAAAGAAAAAAATTCTTGAATTCGCTTAAAACTTTTGAATAGATATGAAAAGTAGTGCTGAGCGAATGAATATTTTATATTCAATCATTTATCATCAAGCGGTAATAAGTAATGTGAAAGATAATGAAATATTTGGAATTTAAAATTTAAAAAATTAGAACTATTTGTAACTGATTTTGCCGATTTTTAGATTTCTTCTTGAAAACATTAAAATTTTTTATGCTTCAGTACCATGTATTCGGTTACTCTGGCATTTCTAGTTGAATTTTTTTCTCTCTTCTTTCTGAACAGAAATCTTTTTTTTCTGAAAATTTTTTTCTGTGAAATTGGAATCGCTAATTCATCTCGCTGGTTTTTTTTCAGTGTATTGAAATCATTAATCGAGGGATGCCATATAGAATCAATTGTGATATCATGTTAGGTACCCATAGCGGTCTAAAATTCATATTTTTGTCACATTTGTCAACCTCTCTCTCTTTTCTCTCCTTCATCTCTTTTCCTCTTCATTTTTTTCCGTCACTTTTACCAACTTTTTGTTTTATTTCATACCTATAAATATTGAAATTTTGTTCTGTTTTTGTTTCCATTCATCCATCTTTAAACAATTCATGTTACTATGCAAAAATTTATCACTTTTTATGTATATCTCATACAAAATTTCAGTTTTTCCTTAATTTAATCTTCACCAATGGGTAGAATAAATCAAATGTTTTGACTGGAAATTTACATTGTTCTAGAAGTCTTGATGTATTATTAAAAATTTCGACGCATCTTTAAGATTATTGGCGGTTGTTTGGAATTTCAAACTTTATTTAAGTATTGGTGATGATGAATGCCGATGATGTGGAGTTAAGTGAATTGCATTCTATGTTGTAAAATGTCAAAAAAGTAATTTAACATATTCTATTTATGTAAGTAATGTGCGTTGTTAGTGAAATTTTGTTTTCAATTGTCCTCTATTTGATGTTTAAAAAATTCCCTTCTTGGAGAAAAAGGAAGGAAAAATGGAAAAATCTCTTCATTTCTTTCACTATTTCTTGCTGCTTTAGTTCAGCTTATTCATTCATGTCTTTTGATTTTCGCTCTGTCACAAGTATTATTTATTAATTAATTACTCAGATCATTTCCTCACGTCACTATTGATTGAATTCGAAAATTGTTTTAATAATTGTTGGACTTGGAAAGTGTTGAAAATTAAAACGTCAAAAAAGAAGAAGCTAAATCCTGAAATATTAAATGTTGTCACGGAACTGAAAAATGTGTTCTATACAAATAAGCAAAATTTCATTTTACTGTATTTTCCACAATACTTAACAACTATCGTTCATTGACGCAACTTTTTTTTTGCTGTAAATACAGGTTTAATCCAAGAAATAATGACAAAATAGAAATAACAATTCCTTCCTAAAAACTATTGCTAATTTATCTGAAAAGTAATTTAAAAAGTGCAATGTTTATTGTGATAAAAATTAGAATAAAAAATTGATGAGCGAAAAAAAAGTGGACAACAAAGGTTGAAAGTAATTCGTTTTTTAATATGATGAACTATTTGTTTAGGTATTTTAACGAAAAGAGAAATAAAAAGCTGCAAAATGACAATGATGCAATTATTTGATTCAACAGTCACTGATACTCAACATTCAGCGAGTGAAAAATTACCTACGAAAACTATTCATTTATTATCAAACAGGTAGTTACAACTTATTATTCATATATAATTATTTATAATAGGCAAAATGAATAATACACGGAAGCAAATCGGAAAAAAGAATTTATGAAAAAGATATAATGCCGTAACTAGACGCTGCCTAAAAGTCGTTCACAAAGTACGATACATTACAGTAGTTGAATTTCGTTCAAAAAAGATTCATAAAATATAATACACCATAATAGAAAGAGAAAAAAGTCAATTAAATCTTTAACTCCTTATCATCTTTTTTCCATCAAATTTGACCTGTATCTTTTAAAATTATCATTGCTATGATAACGATTTTATGACTTTGAATTATGCTTTGTATTCCAGAAAAATAAACAATTATTCATGAGATGCCTATGTCTATATGTCTCTCCTAAATTATGCACAGCAATCTATTTTTTGCCAAAATTTTCTTGCAAAATTTAGATTATTTGACTGGTTTAGAAATTTCAATATTATGCAAATTTCTATCTAAATACATCTGCAGGATGCGATTGAAATTCTATGTCGGTTATAAATGCTTTGATGTTATAAAATTGATTTGAAAAATTAACTTGAGACTGGTAGATTCCATGAAATCTTTGAAGGCTTAGGTATTATTGTAGTTTTAATCACTCTGTTTACCTTTTTTGACACTAATCTTAATTTTTTTAATTTTTCAGATGTTACTTGAAAAAATAGATAATCCATTTATTTTCCAGTAATGCATTAATATTTTGTTTTCTTTTACTCAATGACACTATTCCAAGTATCACAGCAAAATTTCTAGTTATTCCTAGTAGAAATAAGTTTTATTTTTTTATTTTTCTATATCAATTTAAATTTAAACTTAATTTAAAAAAAACAGTTATTGTTTTGTCCTGAGTACTTTCATCTTTGATCAGTTTTACAACCTTTAAAGTTGGATATAAATCTATAGCTTTGGAACTATACTTTACACGGAGATATAACTTATCATTTTATTCAATCAATTCATAGTCTTAGAGAGTATACAGATCCAAATTTTAAATTTCCACACCTCTGATAAAGTTGAATTTCTATTTAAACCGATTTATAATTTATATTCAAATTAAAAATTTATGCACTGGGTGCAGATTAAATTGTTCTAGTTGTTTCCAAATTTAAATTTCATTTAATAGAAAATTCTGTCCAAATTTTATGCAGTTTTTAAATATTTGAATAATAATGAGAGTTGCAAAATGGCAGATAGTAGAACTCATAGTAAATCATACTAAACCCGAAACCATAGCATCAAGTGGCAATTCAGGTTGACTCAACTCTCAAAGGAGGATAAAAAGTTCAACTTCTTCCACGACCACCACCAATAAAAAAGATTGATAAACCATAATCAAAGCCACAAAAGTAAATCAAAAAGACAAAGCATTAACACGAGGAAAAGCTAATACAACAGACAACATCTTTCTCCAGTTACGAAAACCACCAATTAAAATAGGTATAACCATAAAAAAGTTATCAAAACAGAATTATAAACCTGACCATTACTATAAAACAAATAGCCACCAGGATAGACAACTCTTCAGTTCTCTCCTTATAGTATTGCAATATTCAAAAGATGAAAGTATGTTGTGCTAAGAAAGACGAAAAATCCTTCCCTATCTGCTGCTGTTGGATACTGAAAAAATAGAAGTTTTTCAACCACTTTTTTGTTTTGTCTGAAAATTACAGCACAATGTCACAACTAATTCGATATAAAACAAAATATGGAGTATCATTGAAATTTTTCGTCAGAAACAATTCTGTTGTACTGAGCAAGAATTCCGCCCAATCATGACGTAGCAGTTCAAATAACTTGGCTAACCCCCCCCTATAAGTGCCATTCATCGATGATGTTCTGTCCAAATTTATGAGAAAACCTATTTGCCAAATTATGATGTAAGGTTTGAAGCAAGTTACTCAGATATGTCGTATAGATGCTCTAAATTTTATGAAATTTCAATTGTTTTACACCAAAATGCGAAAAACTATTTAGTTGCTAATGAGTGTTAAAATAACTTGAAAGAGCTTTTTTGTTTATCAGTAAGCAATGATAGGGTGTTTCAACTTTATCTTCTGACTTCAGTATAACTATTTTTTAATGAAATGATAAAAAACATTATATCGAAATTGTCAGATAAAAAAAAATTTTAACTTCTATGAAAAAAGGCTGCCATACTATTCTATTTGATTTTTCACTGTTCACTACGCAAACTTTCAGCTGTTCGTAAATGTTCATTTAATAATTTTTTTTTTTTTGAATTTCAAAATATTTCTATAAATATGGCGTTTCAGATTTGTGAGTGTTCCTTTATTGCATCAGAAATTTTGTGATTTGGCCGTACCTGTCTTTTTCTCACTCATTCCTTACACAGAAATTTTCACTGTCTCGTCACTCCAACTAACTGCTCCCATATCAACAAAATTCCATTTTTTTCCCGTCTTGTCATCAATTTTTCCAATTTTCCGGCTCCTTCCGTTTTTTCCTTTCTTTTTTAGAGTTTTTCTCTGAAAAATCTCATTGTTTTTTAAGCTCTTTCACTTTTCTAAAAGCAAATTTTTTTGAAAATATATTCATCCATCAGCATGAAAACTTTTCCTAGAATGAAAATAAATCCTCATCATGAAAGGTTGGTAAAAATATCAAACTTTTTCAAATAGATTCTTAATTGCGGCAATCACAACCAATTGAAGTAATTTCTTCATGACTTTAATTGACATCAAAAGATTTGTGAAGTTAAAGAAATAGAAATGAAGAAAATCTTGTAAATTGTTCAATCCTGTTCTGCCAAGCCCTAATTTTACAAATTACAAAATTCAATTTTTGATGAATTATTATATTATTGTAGTTTCGTCATTCTGTTGCAGATGTCGTTGGGTGACATTCTTGCTCGCCGCAGCAGCTGCTATATTTTTCGTTTCAACCGTAGTTCTAGCAGTCTTACTTAGAATCAAATACAACGAACAACCGGTATTTTTAAATTTAAATCCAATTTTATTTTTTTCGGCAAATTTATAACTCTCGCAAAATGTTAATGACCGTAGTCCTTCGAAGCTGTTTTTGAAGGTGATTATAATTGCAATACATAAATATTTGTTACAAAAATGCAGTAAAATTTTAAGGAAATTTTTATGTCTCAATTAATTTGCTGTCCAAGATGAAATGTTCAGAAAATTAGCAGGCAGTATGATCATATCTAGAGTAATGTCAAGAATTATGGCATGTGATCACTAAATCGATTGATTGAAAATTTTAAAAATTTAACAGTCATTTTACATAACCAGATAATAATTTTAAAGCTTGAAATATGATAATGGTTAATTAGGACGATTAATAAAATTATAATGAAATATTTTTTAAATATTTAGTTGGTACCGGACAGAATGATACAGTGCAACAGTTCAACACCATCATCAAGTAGAGAAGATCAACTTCAATGGCCAGAGCCAAGTGGTAGTTTATATGGACGTTATAAACGAGCTGCTATTGTTACTGATAGTGGCTTGTGCAGTGGAATTGGGAGGTTAATTAATTGTGGTTTTGATACTCAAAAGATTTGGCTGTTCAGATGAAAGTATTTGTAACTGTTTGCGATCTGGATGAAAAAGTCTGGAAAATTGTGGCTGAGATTTTCTCATAAATAACTCAAAGTTGAAAAACCGTCCATCAATATTTAAAAAATGTGTAAAGAATGTTTACGATAATCAAAGTTTTGCTGACTATTTTAATCAGTAATAATATTCTTAATGGAAATAGGAAGATGATGGTTATATATTTGTATCTTTGATTGAATTAACAGAAATAGGAATTTACTGCTATTCAGATTTTTACTTTCTAATCACTTTTTATTTCAACATGCAAAAGAGGCATGTATTGTTTTAGGTAACCATTTTTTGGATTTTTTTCTTTTTTTTTTTTTTTGAATATCATGAAATCATATTGGAATGTAAATGCTGATTATTAGCTAAAAGTTTCCCATAGCCACACAATTTGGTATTCAAATAAAGAAGTCGTTTGGCTTAAATTGATAATAACTTGCTCAAAAATTATGATCGTTAATTCAAGATTTAATATACCGATGAAATAATTAGTGTTTTCAAATTTGTCTGAGATTAATAACATGAATGATTGAAGTAAAATAAGTGACCGCTCGCGTTTTTTTTTCGAACTATCAGTGATGATAGTATTAAATATAAAATCGGAACAAAAACTATTGAAATAAATGAATATATTGAAATTTATTGCTCTCCAAATTTAAATACGAATGGCAGTTATGCGACTAAAATTTAGTAATATATTTTAGTTCAGTATCAAGTTGTAAGTTTTAAAAATTCTTTAATGTTATATAAGAATACTTGTGCAGCACGTAACAGAAAATATTAGGCGTATCTCATCATGACTTAGAAGATAAAATGCTTGCTTTTGGGCTTGCAAGTCCTTTTCTGAAAATACAAACAAACTAAATTTTCGTGAAATTCAGATGCAACACTTTCGCAATTTTCATAATTTTTAAAAATCTTGAATTTTCAAATGAGTAATTTTAGAGATATTCTGATGCTTGGCGGTAATGCGGTAGATGCAACAGTAGCAGCATTGATATGCATTGGTGTTGTAAATCCTCAAAGTTCAGGCTTGGGAGGTGGCTTTATAATGACCATTTATAACAGGTTACTCTTTTTGCAGTAGCGTTTTAAAAGTTTGAACAATTTTCTCATGTGTTATGTAATTACAGAAATTCGCTATCTTTACTTGTTCATCAATTTTTGTTTTTCAATCAATTATTTGCTCTTTTTTTTCTCACCAATGTTCGTTACTTTTCATTTCTGCTTTTCCAATGTTTGTTTGCTTATTTGTTTAGCAATTATCTGTGGTCTATCCTCTTATCTATTTATTTGCGTCTATTTATTTTGCTTACTAATTGCTCGTTCGCTTTTTTAGAATATACTTCCCATTCACTTATTTATCGTTTGTTCGAATAAACTGATTGTTTGTTTACTACTTACCTATTTACCATTGTTGATTTGTTTTTCTTCGCTTAATTTTCATCTTTGTTTATCTACTAATAGCACAGAATCGATACCAAAATTATGTTTCATCGAGGACAAGTCTGAACGCTGCCCGGAAATTTTCTTCTAAATATCATTTACAGCTATTGTGGTTTCACCTTCTCTTATCCTTAACACCAAATATGAAAAAAATGCCTCGGAAAGCAATTTTTTTAAGCAATTTCAGCACTTCAAATCAATGTACAGTTGTTAACGCACGTGAAACTGCACCAGCTGTGGCCAATGAAACAATGTTCAACGGTTCCCCGGAAGATGCTTTAAAAGGTTGCTTTAGATTATTCTAGAATTTCTTGATTTAATATTTGCTAATTTTCTATATTAATATTGATGTGAGGAAAATTTATAACTAAACTAACTGACGTATCTACGTGAAAACATTACCTGCAGATCTTCGTTCATTTGCATGTAAGCTTTCATCATTCACGTCGTCATGATCATAAAAAAAAAAAACTTTTGAATTTTCTTCTCAAAGTTCACTAAGAAATTGTTAGATCTTCCAGGATACCGCGCTATTGCAACACCTTCTGAACTACACGGATTATGGACAGTATTTTCACGTTTCGGAAGCGGTGAAGTAGCATGGCACAGGCTGTTCGAACCATCCATCAAGTTAGCTCTGGAAGGATTTCCGATTTCGGCTTCTTTGGCCGAAGAACTTGTGAAAGCAGAGCAAGCCATATTTGCAGAACCGTCTTTGAAGTTAATTTTTCTCGAAGCTATATTTTATAAATACAAAATGAATCTGGAAGTCATCTTTTTCCTTGAATCTCCCGATATTGCAAAAAGAACTTTGAAATACGCATTTTATCTTCGAGATTTCAAAGCAAAAATATTTTCGATTGAAGTTTTCTAATTAGAAGTTTATTTTTTCTTTTTGCCAAAAATTCATAGCTAAATTTGAATAAAGAAGTCAAAAAAGGAAGCCTGATATACGTTATTAGATCTATTTTTAACTATATTACTTCTTTCACAGTACTCGAAAGAAAATAATTAGGTGAATCAATTAATGATACAGTTTTCTTCAAATCCGGTAAAATAATTAAAGATAGTATTTCCCGAGAAGTTTTAAATTATTTCAACCAAAAATTATTCATTTAACAAAAGAAAAGTTAAGAAATCATTTTAGGAAAGTATTTGTAAATCCGAAAACTGAAAGACTATACAACGAAGGTGACATCATCACAAGAGATCATCTCGGCGCTACACTGCAGCAGATTGCCAACAGTTCCGATCCATTACAACTATTTTATCGCGGTACTAATTTTTTGTCTTATTATTTTTAGTTCTCCTTTAGCTGGCAATTTTCACAAGTATTGTACTTCCTTAGTTTTACGAATGGTTAACCACGATAACTGCAAATCATTTCCATTATCATAGCGATATCATGATAATGATAATACTTCATATGCGTACATACATATTTCGCCAACGGTAAATGACGCTTTTTCCAGTGGTGGGTTGTTTCTGATGCTATTAGTTTCCTTAGCTTTTATTTTTCTAGATAAATGCGGAGTAACCGAACTGTATTTAAAAATTAATATTTAACAATTGGAAGCGCTGTTTTTAGACGTAATTAGTATTAAATATTTTTCGTAATTAAACTTTCTAAATCCCTTATCTATGATGGTATATTAATAAAGAGTATAATATGGAGCATGTTGATAATTAGAAATGATTATTCTTTTTGTTATTGTCCACATCTCTTGGAAGGATGAACTGTACTAAGTGAATTATTTTGAACTAAAAATGTATAATAGTAAAGCGTGACTTGAAAGAGATGCTTGCTCGGACAAAGAGGAATATTCTGGATGTTAAAAATAGTATGGTACTCATTATCAGCTTGGTCATTTATCTAACAATTCAGCCTGCAATTGTATTATTTTAAGGTGGTTTTGCTCAAACAATTGTTGCTGAAATCGAAGAACATGGTAAGGTTTCGTATTTGTCCTGATTCACAATCCAGAAATAAGTTATACGGTCTTTAATATACCATGTAATAGTTATAAGATTGCAGACGAATTTAGATCGTTTCGATGCTGATAACTTTTCGAAATAAAGTCAACAGCTCTGTTTAATAGTTATCAGTATAAATTTTACATTTCGCAAGAAGTTTTTCGTTTTATATTTCACTACTTTAATTTATTTTATATGAGAAAAAAATTTAACGATATTTGAGATTCGTTTTTTTTTCACATGAAAATTTCTTTTTTCTTTTTCAGGAGGTCATGTATCCACTGATGACTTGTTTAATTATGAAACAAAGGTGAATGAAATTCCAATTATTACGGAGAATTTTCTTGATAAGTATGTCATCTGTGGACCGCCACCACCAAGTTCATCCGCTATCACTCAAAGTATCATATCAACTATGGCCGGTAAACATATTTGTTGTTTTTTTCGTTTTTTGTAGCATTCAAGAATTTTTATTACATCTAGTTGACGTTTTTGAAATTAAAGTTTAATTGGCTGACTTAAATTCGACCACATAGATTCGAATTAATAAGTCAGCTATTCAAAAGAATGCACTGCAATTAGAATTAGCAGAAGAATGAGTGGCTCCAATTAAATCTGATTACCATTCTGGCAAATGTTTTCAGAATTTTACAGTGGAAAAAACAAATTTGACAAAGATGATCCACTAATTTATCATCGTTTAATCGAAGCAGAAAAATTTGCTTACGCACAAAGGACGAAATTAGGTGATGCTGCATTTGTTCCAGAGGCACGGCGGCTTGCAGAAAAGCTAGTTGACAGGTAGTCTAATTAAGTTAATTCTGGCAAAAGTAATTTTAAGTGGTTTTAAAGTTTCATAAACAAGGGCAGAATGATTGCTTAAGCATCATCTTTTGTTTTATCTTGCTTATTAAATATTTTGCTTTACCCAAATTTTGACTAATTTGTGGTCAGGTTTTTTGTCCACACAAATAAAGAAATCATCCTAGCTGTATTTTATTTTTCAGCTCATACTTGAAGCAAATCAAATCCCTCATCAAGGATGAGGCCCAACCGTTGGATATATATGCATCGGACCGATTAGAACAACCGGCTGATCACGGTACATCACATGTATCGACCATTGATCGGGACAATAACGCCGTATCATGCACGAGCACCATTAATCGCGTGTAATTTCAACTAATATAAATTAATTTTTATTAACTCCAATGTCACATAAAATGAACATTTTCCAGTATATGCAAATTTCATAAATTAAATTAATTTTGATAAAGAGCAGGCTAAAGACTAGACAAAAAAATTTACGGAAATTCAGACTGAATGATTGCTAAGGCTGTAGGAATACACAAACTTGGTGCTACTTTTTGCTAAAAGAAACTACATGATGAAAAATTAAAGCACAGCTTATGGAAGGTGAACTACCAAAAATAGAATATATTTGAAACTAATTTTTAGCGAATCAAAAAAATGTAATGTTTCTAGTTCGATTTATTGATTATTTGTCTTAAATTCCATATACAGAAGCTAATACTTGAAAGAAGAACAAAAAAGATTCTACATGAATATTTTGTAACAATTCGATAACAAATAACTGTTTGGAAATTTATATTCGTTTGTTTAGACAAAGAAATTTTATGCTTCATCTGTCCAGAGGCCATTTTCTAAATGTTTTCTTTCCGAGACGATATTTTCTGTGGAAGATACTCATTTCATGAAGTTCATTGAAAGAATCAATCTTTTTTACTGTAACTATTAATTGAAATTCAAAATTATACAACACAGATTCGGCTCATTACGCATTTCACCAACCCTTGGGATTGTTTGGAATGATCAGATGGACGATTTCTCGATTCCGGGACGATCGAATTCCTTTGGATTTGTGCCATCACCGACAAATTACATTCAACCTGGGAAAAGGCCATTAAGTAGCATGTCACCTATGGTTATTTACAATAAAAATACAGGAAAGGTAAACAAATAAAAAAGATATCGAAGTAAATGACTGATGCATAATTTACAATTAAAATATTGGATAAATAGTAGTAAATTTCTAAAAAATTCAATTTGTGGCGCAGTCTGTAATCTTTAATACACCATTGTGAGATAAATTCCAGGCAAATTTTAATCCAATGACTAGTTTGATTAATCGCTTTGTCCGAACTCTGGATTGTAAAAATCTTTTAGATAAGATTGAACAATGGCTTATTTTAAAAGCCAATCAAAGCACAGACTTTTTTATAGTGCAATCGGTGATTGTTATCAACATGCATAATATGGCTGTCAGAATCATATCTCTTGAAGTTTGCATGCTTCAGGTAAAAATGGTGGTTGGTGCTTCCGGTGGTTCGTTTATTATTTCAGCAGTAGCGCAAACTGTTATACGAACTCTTATTTTCAATCAAACGGTCAAAGAGGCTATTGACTCACCACGTTTTCACAATCAATTTTTACCTCCCGAAACTCTTTACGAATCCTCAGTGCCACAAGTAACTTTCTTCTCTTCCCGAAAGCGTTACATTTTTAATTCTTCTCCTAACTTGAATTCATTTATAAGTTATGAAATCTAGAAAACTGTAATGAATTTGTCAATGGTCGAACGTTTATAAAATATGAAATTTAGACGATTATAATGAATTTGGCCAACGAACGAAGCCAAAATATGACAGCAAGAGCAAAAATAAGAAGTTCTGTACAGGCACTTGTAGTGAATTCTGACGGTTATATTTATGGAAACAGCGATTTTCGTCGCCAAACGGCATGCTTTCCGGCTGGATTTTAAAACTACTCTATTAAAATCACTTTTGAAAGCGATTCGAGAAGCTCCATATCTGTTGCTATCTTTTGATGAGAATTTTCTTTTTAATATTCATTGAAAAATTTGTTTGTAAAAATTTCTTGAAAGATATTTCATTATCTGTGCTTATATATATTTTAATTTTTTTCTACATATATTTTAATTATAATTAAATAATCATATATATTAAAATATATATAATTAAATATATATGTTTGATTATATATATAAAAAATGAATTAAATATATATATATATATTTAATCCATTATTTTATATATATATAATTAAATATATAATATATATATCATATATTTAATTCATTTTTTGTAATGCATATTTTTTAATCAGTGTTACCAGTAACTATGTTATCATCGGTATCAAACCAATGTTCACAGTGTGTATAACTACCATTATGAGAACAAAACTGATAATTTCTTCCAATTACCGTTCTATTTAACATATCATTTTTTCTTTCACTGCTAGCGCCAAGTGAATTCCTTTGTGAAATCTATTTTTTTCCTCAAAAAAAAAAAAAAAAAAAAAAAAAGAAACAAAAAAAAAAAACGAAAAACTTCTGAATCTTCGAGGTTCTATTTTCGAAAGTCTGATAATTCATCAAAATTCTAAAAAAGAGAACTTTCTTCAAAGAAATTTAAAAGAGAAGGAAAAACTTTAATATAAAATAGTATTNTAAAAAAAAAAAAAAAAAAAAAAAAAGAAACAAAAAAAAAAAACGAAAAACTTCTGAATCTTCGAGGTTCTATTTTCGAAAGTCTGATAATTCATCAAAATTCTAAAAAAGAGAACTTTCTTCAAAGAAATTTAAAAGAGAAGGAAAAACTTTAATATAAAATAGTATTTCTTAATGCCTAAAGAGCTTCATAGTTTTTAATCTTCAAGTTTATAATTAAATAATTTGTAGGCCTTATCATTGTCCTTTTATTATCAAATGATTTTTTTTCACTCATGTATGACTTTTTTTTTAAGAACAGACTGAACAGTATAAACTGACGACATACATCTTGACTTTTTAAAAATCCTTTTATCTGTGGTTTTAAAACTTTTTATGATCAGACCAGTTTGAAAGCTTTTATTTATATGTTTGTAGTTTGCCTATGTATATTGGTTCTTCAAAATTGTTTCCTTCTACTTAATATTTTTTCGTTTCTCTCAGATCATTTGCTTATAGATTTTTATGCGAAATTTTTCTTCGTCTGATAATTGATTTAAAAGAAGTAACGAATTCTCGGGTAACTAATAAAGCAATTGTTTTTGTTGATTTTACACTTATCCGAAAGAATCCATCTAGGAACCATATTGCTTAGACCACGGGAAAGAGCGTTTGAAATTATGCAAAATGTTCTGAAACTTTGTGAATGCAATGAATCATTGGGATGTCTTGAATCTCTCCGAAATGCTATGATATCTTACGTACTGCTTATCACTTCTTGAAAGCGAAATGCATGACGACAGTTCTGGTAGTATCGTGTTTGGAGGACTCTGTAGATTCCAGTTAATCTTGAAAATGCTTGGGAGGATAATTGATGAGGCTTGCCTAGCTAGTTTGAATTGATCAAGAACGAAAATGCTTACGCGGAAGTTCATATCATTATTTAGGATATCCAGAAGTGAGAGATAAGTGATGAACTATCAGTTCTGATGAATCTATTAAATAAATTCCAATGTAATCTGACAAATCCAGTTAAAAATACCCGGAATCTCTTCTAATCACTTGAAATAACAGCGAAATATTTAGTGTTCCAAAAATCTCAAATACTATCTAAATTCAAGAAAATAATTTAATAACGAATTAATTACCATACCAGTTTATGTTAATAATATCAAATAGTACAACTCGGCAAGTTTTGATCAACTAGAATCATTATGGAGGTAAAACGAGCTGATCACAAATTCAAAAGCCTCATATCCCACTAAATCTATTTTGAGATGCCTCATTAAGCTGCAAAATCCTCACTGATAAGTAGTTCTCATGACTGAGTCACTGGTCACAGAAGTTTTATTTCTTCCATCTGTTGAACGCGACTCTAATACTGATTGCGTATGAAAAATTATTTCATCTGAATTTTAACAAAACGAAATTGACTACTTCATCCCTTCATAAAGTTACAGTGACGAATATACATATATATTTAGGTAAAAATGAAAACAATCTGTAACCGTCCAATTTTCATTTGTACTGAAGCATATTAAAAGAAGAAAATGGATTAAGAAGAAAAGCAATCAGTTGTTTCATTAAATAATTTTGCGTATAGTTCTGGCGGCAATGCTTCAGTTTTAAAAACCACTATGTTAAATATCGCCATTTTACGCAATAAACAGTTAAAATGTGCAGTTAAATAAATTAAAATTTTTGTTATATTTATGAAAAAAAAAATCAACACAACAAAGGTTTGTTCGTTAAAATTCTGAAACGAAAAGGAAAAAAGTGAAAATTGATATAATCTTTGATAAATGAAAATAAAAAATGTGAGCTTTTCAGTTATAACAGATGATAAATATAATATAAATTGTGAACTAATAAAAAAACTAACAAACAAAAAAATAAAAAAAATACATTACAGTGAACTAACAAAAAATAAAAATAAACTGAACAAATGCATTACAGCACTGAAACAAAAAAGATTATATCTTTTAAAATTTGGAAACAAATTATCGCACATATTCATACACAGGCAATACGAATACAAATATGAAAACTGCTCAAGCAAGGAAATCATTCGAAGATTCTATAACATCGCCATTGGTTAAACTTAAACGACGTGTTAACGGTGCAAACTGATACGTATTGATCATAATGATTGTCATCTGACCAATAAAAAGCTCCCAACCGCAACCAGCCATTTGAGGATTTATGTGTTTGTGTATCTCGACGTCTGCCCTAAATTATTCGGAAGCATGTAATTAGAAAAGAATAAGCAAACCTATTATGAATTACATCAATTTCCGATTAGTAAATCAACTAATTCATTGATTATATTAAACTACACCTCAAGAATGATTCTGTTTGATTTCTGATCATCATTCAATTATTCGTTTTTCTGGCAATTTCAGTGCTACATATTAGTTATCAACTGACAGTTTCACCAAGACATCAGTTATATGTATAGCACTTCTACAGCTCCTCATTTTAGTTGTAAAAGATCAGAAATAACATTTCTCACCCATCTAATCAAAGTATTGATTAGTATTAAAGGACGCGTGCGATTTGCGTCCAGAAGTGTCAAGATGAGCTAAAATCAAAGTCTTATCATAAATATTCCGTGAAAAACGGGTGTACAGATACCTGCATCCATAATGCCACCTTTGGGTAATGAACTTGAGTGACGGGTGCTCCAGGGTCATATTACGACGAGACGTTTTCGGATCAACATCTAATTCCATTCTCACATCATTAATCTGTAAGAACTTGAATATGAATTGCAACTCATTGATCATCTGTTAGCAGTTTCACAGCTGTACCAATTATAAATTGTTTTTTTTTCGAATAATAAAAATAAATGAAAGAAGAAAAACAAACAAAGATCGCGGTGAGACGAATGTCAATAAGGTTATCGTTGCTAAGAGCCAAATAATCATCATGTCAAATAATAATTATCCTCTCTATGTCTTCTTCAATAAGAGGAAGAAAAATTAACTTCTTAATGGCTGAAAGAGAGAAAAGATGAACTCTGAAATTTTGATCACTTTCCACATCTATTACGTCCACACTAATTGAGATAGCTGTTTGCTTTTGTTTGCTGTCTGAATCAACGTAACCACGAAATGAAATGCATCCAGTGTTTTTACCAACCAGTGTACCCTGAAAATGACCTCCAATAACAGCAATACAGCTGTAGTGATAGCGAATGATAGCTAAGAGTGACATCATTATGGACCTCTCTTTGAAATTTTTGTGAGTAAAAGTATATCAATATGTCAGTGAAACTTGTGATTGCAATCAGGTAAAAACTTGCGACGATAGTAAACTAAATCACATGTTTACACATGTTTATAGTAATTTTTGGAAAATTATGAATAGAAGCGCAATAGTTCTGGCAATTAAGAAAAAAGATCTAGAGAAAACAATAATATTTTGACAAATTTAAGTAATGTAAAATAACCTTATCATTTCTTATCGACGGATGAAAATTAAAAATTTGATTAGATTTCAGTTATCCGTATTTCCATGATATCAATGCCACTAAACAGTAGAGGACGTTTAAATTGAAAAGCTCTTCAAAAATTGTTATTTGTTTCCTTTTTTCGAACAAAAAAAAAAGAAAGAAAATGATAAAGCAATCAAAGAAAAAAGAAGGCGGAAATCACTTTTGATATAAAAAGATCAGAAATTAAAAAAAAAAAAAAGGAATCTAATTAATGTATTAACAATAATTTTCTAGTATATACGAAATTTCAAAAGCATTTCATCCTCTCCAAATTTTAAACAGAAACGCTTCCATCAGAACTTCCTAGCTATTCCATGCATACATTTTTATCAACCAATTGAACAAATAAGTTGTTGACATTTATATCAAATAAAAAGAAATGATTAAATCTTTCTTGTTTACTCAGAAGAATTTATGCATTTCCGACATAAACGGCTAGATATATCTTTTCTGTGCTGTAAGCCGTATTGCTACTGTAATAGTAAGAGAAATATACCTGTAAATATATTTCTCCTCTATTACGGTGTGCTCACTACATGTTAACATTACTCGACAGTTTTTCCCATTACTAGTATTTTTACAAAGAAGAGTTTTAAAAAATTTTCAATGATAGTCTGAGATGCTACTGTTTAATAGTGATTTTGCTCAAGCCCATCAGATGAATTAGATGTTATCATTATTAATTTAATTAGTATTATAACAATTCAGCAACTATAGGATAATGTGATCAGTGTAATCCACCAGTGTAATTTTCCTTCCCCACATTATTAATTTATCTAAAGGGAAAAAAGTTCAACTTTCTTAAAAAAAAAAGGCACTTCCGGATCTATTTCTGTATTTCTGTGCCTGAAAACAAATAAATTTGGGAACTTTTAATAGCGAAATTTTGATTAGGCATGAAGTGATGAGTAAAATTACGAAAATTAGAAAAGAAAAATTTTTCACCAATAATTTCATAGATCCTTCATCAAACATGATGTGAGCTGTGCCGGAAGCTGTCGCTGTGTGGACAACATTGGTCGTGTTTCTACGTTTCATACCATAAAATCTTCTAGAATTCATAAACTTTCATAAATTATGCGAATTTTTAGTTCCAATTTAAGCATGATCAACAATATGTAAGTCCATTTATCACCAGAAAAAGGAAAGAGATAGTGGCGATAGAATTTTAAATAAAGTGGAATACTAAAATCATAACATAACCAAGACTTAAATTAGAAATCGATTCTAATTGGTAATCTATTTTTCAAGCCCCCAGTGCTTAGAAAAAAAAGGAACGAATCAGGCATACCTGAGCATACTGTTGTTCTTTTCTTTATTTGATGCCAATGATTGGAAAAGTTTTTAAACAGTTTTTTTTTTTTTTTATTTCTTGGAAATAAGAATCTCAACTTTTGCTTATAATATAATACAACGTGAGATGAAGTAACGACTCAACCCGCTAATAACTAAGGAGCAGTTGACTGAACAGCTCCATTTTGTAGTCTCTCGTTTGGTGCATTCTTAAAAAACAAATTTTTCTTCCTTTTTTTTTTAAATCATCCATCATTTTCAGTGGGGCTGCTCGAAGGAGAAAAAACAAAAAAAAAAAAAGGAACAACCAAGTGAAATATTTTCAAACAAAATTTCATTTTTAGCCTTTCTATTCTGAAACCATCGCGTTCATTTAGATTTTAGTTTTTTGATGAAATGAAGCAAATTTCTGAATGAAAAAAATAATTAAAAGAAAACAATACGTTAAAAGTAATTAATGCTTCGCGAGGAAAGGAAAGGATGGAAAAAGATAGGATTCTGGCAATTAACGATAACTTCATCTATTTTTCTTCAGTACATATGAGTTCAAAGGAATCTCTTCATTGAACAAATAAATTGCTTTTCTGCTGCTAAACGACTTCCGTTCTTGAATCATTCATTAATGCTTGACATACAAATGTTCTGTAGACTACCAAAACTTTTATTAGTTTTTCGATTTCATTTCAAAATATCTTCTCAGAGTTCTTTGGATCCAATCACTCTATAACAAATGAGATTCTATAAAAATATATATACGAAAAATCGCTATTGCACGTGTACTACGTCTACCCCGCATTCTTAAAACACGTATGATCTTTTAAAAATTGTTAGTGAATAATGAAGGAAGATAAAATGCTGTCCGTTTTGTTTATCCCATATTATATCAAATTTGATCGACAGAAAGAGGCAGAGCTACTGTGTATGTGTCATAACATATTGTGAAAGAATGGAATTTCACTTTAATAAGTACAGAGCACTAAACTAGTACCACTCATGCCTAAATCTCGATTTCGTGCTGTCCATCATACTAAATATCATTCTTCCGTCAGCTTAGATTCGGGATGATTTATGATGGTCGCTCTGCCCATTTGCCTACGGCTTCATTAAATTCCACCGATTTACGGGGGAACCCACCCAATTCAAGCCTTTACAATGATCAGCAGACAATTTTCCACCAAGCAATCGCAATTCGTGCACAAACCTACCACAGGTGACCTGTAAATAAACTCGTTTATGAGTTTGTTGTCGGATGACATGTTTGTAAAGGAAGTTACACGCAGGGGAGTAAGACAGGTAAGGTGAGCGAAGGAGAGAGAGGACGGAGGAGTGAAGTTTCGAGTTCGAGACTGGTAGAGGTATGGATGAGTAAATGGATGAATGCAGCAGAAATAGGTAGTGGATCGTCTACACAATAGGTGTCATCAGCGGTAAGATTAACTGTCTCAGTCTTCCCTGTGATTGATATTATCCTCAACTATGAAAAACACTATTCCGCTGAATTTATAAGTCTTTCTGTCTTCACCTTTTCCGTTTTCTTTCATTTCCTTTCTTTTCTGCAGAATCCGGCTAAAATTTGTGTTTCATTTCAGAATCACACCCATCTTGCGGTGCTTTTTTTTAGGACCTCACTCCGTGCCTCTTGTTATGGTGTCGTTTTGTTACATCACAAGCAACACTTAGAGCTTCGGAAGAGTTTGTGATCCTAGTTTACATCAATGCGAAGCATGTATGTAATAATAGTACGTAGTTTCAGCCGTCGATTTCAGGAAGATATGTTGACGTCTTTACGCGCTTGCTCACGTTTACGAGAGGATCTGAGCACTTGCCGACTTCAGTCAACGTTAGCTAAGACGATGAAACAAGCCGTTGCTGGGATTAATCCTGAAGATATTAAGGAAGATCAGAAACAAATTCTGAGTGAACAACGAGATAGTAAAGTAATATTTTTTGTTGTTTATTCAGTTCATATCTTCCACTAACATCCCATGAATTATCAAAACAAAATAATTTTGGGACAGTTCCATTCCATTCGGAAAGCATAGCTTATGGGTTAATGCAGAAGTTTTTGAAATATCAGAAGATACTGGTAAATTAATAAGAGTATCTGAAAACTGACATGTGCATCTTTTAGTATATAAGGACTTTGTGTGCAGATGCCATTCAAGCAGGAAAAATTAAATTAAACGATTACTTCCTCCTTTTCCTTTTTTAGTTCCTAAAGCACCTGAGTATCAGTTTTTCTGTGCGGTTGATGATCGCTGTATTTTGTGATTACAATGTATGGAAATAATTATTATTTAATATTTTAATAGGGTGAACCATTTCGTCCCGTATTTTTGGGTTCCAAACGTAAATTACGCATACGGTCAAACATTGAAAGAGAAACGGGCCAAGTGGTAGTCCAAAATTTGCCACGTGGTGATTTATTTCAACGGATTATGGTAAGTTAATATATGTTCTTTTATTGATGTTTGAAATTCGCTTCCATTTATTTTTAAAGTTTGAATGATGAGAATTTGATGGAATGCTAATGTTGTTCTGCGTTTAAATGATGTTGTTTGTTTTCAAAGAACATGAAAACATAGCATCCAGTTATTGAACTTGTGGTATATTAAATTACTTTGTAATATTTAATGAACGAAAGAAACGTTCGGTTCCTTCCCACAAAACATTTAGGTCCGTCGTCCGCGAAAGGAAGAAATGAGCACAGAGCAGGATTGGCCAAGTGTTTGGCCAGTAGCACGTTCATTCCGATCATCTGTGGTTCCACTTCCAATCCGCATGGGTGCTAGAAAACATCCCGAGAGAAGAGCACCATTTAAGACGGTGCTTTTTCATGCTGTTTTAAATTAGTTATGTGTTGATTTTAGTCAGAATTCCCTGAAAATATTGGCAATATATTTTGGTCTCTTAAATAATTATATATATATATATATATATATCTGATATCTGAATTTCAGGAGGGTAATTTGGAACTAGTTAAAATACCGAATTTTCTTCACCTTACTCCAGCAGCTATTGAAAGGCACTGTAGTGCTATAAAGAGTTCGTTTTGGTTTAAATGTTTATTTTCACAACTTCAGTTTGAGGAGAAATATTAATTGATATTGTTGACAAGGTAAAAGATTTCGTGATTTTTAATAGAATTGTGAATCTGTTATAGGACTTGATCTATTCCATTATTGTCAATAACGTGCTCCACAAAAGGAGTGGACATTATTATTGATATTTTAGATAAAATCTGCAGGCTTGTTTATTGTTTTTTCTTCTTTCTGCTGATTTCTTTTAGAATTTTGTACAAAATGGCCAGAAAAAATGGATGAGAAAATACGTCGTAAATTTTTCCCACTGACATTATCCTATTGTGACTACGTACATCAGAGCAATTCGCTGCGCGACATGCGCTCGCGTGTCATTACTGTTAAACTTAAAATATCAGAGCTTCATCTGGATGAACATGCTCTCGATAAATTGATACGACTCGCAGGAGAGAAGTATAATCCTGAAAATGATACACTCACCATCATAACTGACAGGCAAGAATATTTTTACATTTTTTTTTTTTTGGCCATTAATTCCTTTTTTTTCCTTTGTTTTTTTTTCGCTCTTTCACCTTTCACTTGCATCCTAAATTATTATATACGGAGTATTGTTTCCAGTCAAAATTTGAATCTTATCTAATAATTACTTGTCGAAATTCATGTGGCTTCAGGTGTTTTACAAGGAAGCAAAATTACGACTATGCTATGTATCTTCTCATTGCTCTATATAGTGAATCTCATGTAAGTTTTCCTGTTTCTATGTTTACGATTGTTATGAAATTTCAATTCAGATATTATTCAGGAAAACTATGCATTAGAATTAGGAGTTTTCTGGAGTTTGGGTTTTCAAGTCTTTTCAAAAAGAAAAAAATGGAGTTAGTAAATATTTAACTATGTTAATTATTATGGAAGGAATGAATAGAGGAAAGAAGGTTGCGATTGCAGGGGATAAATCTAACTGAAAGGAAGGAGCCAAAACAGAGAATGGACGGATATTTTATAGTGAAGAAACATCTTCAAATTTAAGATCTAACCAACGTATAGATTAACTAAAAACATCTAAGCAGTCGGCTTGATGTATTATCTTTGCCGGCAATATTTTTAGTTGCTTTCAACATTTCAACTGGTAGTTATGAGGCGTTGACCAAAATTTATATTTCGTAATGAAATATCACCCCTTACATTTTTGATATTCTGCTTTAGATGATGGAAGTGTTATTTAGTTAGAAAGATCGGTGAATCGTAGAAACTTCTTGTATTTTAGTCTTATGTGCTTTGCTTCCAGTATGGGTGATTAGGTAATAGGCGATTTTGCAGAAAGTCGAGGATTGGGAAGTAAAGAAATTTGAGAATATTCGGTTGGTGTCACGAACAACTGATTTCAAAGGTTCTAAAATGGAAAATGATTTGCAAAATTTGCTCAATAATATTGAGAAAAGAAAGGTATTATTTTCGAAGCATTTATTTTTCACTTATTGATGCTGCGACTCCTGTTGAAGTAAAGAAATTTAGGGGAAAAAAGTTTTTGCAGCTTGAAGATGGTATTTTTCTATCTAATCAGATAGTTGTTTAGGTCTTCAGCCGTTTGAGCACACGGGATTATGCGTAGTCATGATATTTATACAGCAAGGGATTTTTGCTTATTATTTTTCAAATGTTTTCTAGGGTAATGACACAAATACAAAACAAAATGTCGATTCAAGACTCAAGGAATTTAGTAAGTCGTGGGAAAATTACCGCAATAGTGTAAGTATTTGATTAATTTTTCATAGTGCTACAAGGCAGTTATCTCTGTTGTTGGCTGTATCAGTGATTCAAGCAGAAAGTTAAGATTTACTCTTGTATCAATAATCCATATCAACAATCCTTATCCAGATGATTTGTTTGGTAATTTATTAAGGCAAACTTATATATCCTGCAGGGCAGTCACTTTTAGCCGTTTTGTTTTTGTATAAATCCACATATATTGAATGAGTTTATAAAGTATTCAATATGTTAGATCTTTTCAGAAAGAAACGTTCGAGACAGTGCGCATTTACGCAGAATCAATCAAAAAATTACTTGGAGTTTCCCAGCTACCTAACCAGAAGGGCTAATAAAACGTTGCCGTAGTTATTAAATGTGATCTGATTTTTATTTATTTTTTTCATCACTTTCTTCTCGGGTGCATTTGTTCCTTTCTTCATCTGAATTATCTTTATTAATTCTTCACACTAAAAGAAATAGCGGGGGAAAATTGAGTAATTAATGATGTCATGCAAAAGAAAAAGAACCGGCTATACTCCCTTCACCCTTATTTAAAATTGACAAATTTCATACATTTTTTTGCAAACGGATAATCAATTGTAATAAATAAATAAATTCCTCTTTTTTTTTTTTTTTTTTTTTTTTTTTTTTTTTTTTTTAAATATAACTGGTACCTTGAAGGAACAATAAGCTGAAGATAGCAGCAGTTATTTATCATCGAAAGTTAATTTACATTTCCTACTTTCTTTTTCTTATTACGAAGAAGATGCTATAATACAATTATTCGTTATTTTGAGCTATACATCTTTAAACTGTAGAGTTATACGGGTAACTTGTGACTTCAGTACTGTTGTTTTTTAATGCATGTTTTAAAATAAATAAACATAAAAATATCTCCATTGCTGTAAAAGCTTTACAAGATAGTGATTTTATTGTTTGTGCATGTTTGAAAAAGACTATTCCATTAAAATTTATACTGTGGTTAAGAGCTGATAGACATGTTTCGTACTTCCCAAGATGTAGTCAAGTTTTGTGGAGCTGAAAGGTATTTGACAAACAAAAAGATCTTTTTTTGTATTCCCTTTTCGGTTACCTGTATTTTATATTTTTCCACGGTCATTGTCAAGTTCTTATTATTACTCATCCTTACTAATGAACTGATATTTAAAGAAAACGAAATATTTAATTTGATATATTTGTTCTATTTGCTGTTATTCATTATAATGAGGTAACAGATATATCCTATCCAAGGGAACATCCGGAATCTTAAATTTATTAGCAGTAATTTTCCTTTCCATTCTCCTTTAGCAGCGTTTGGATAAAATCCAATATTTAAATATCTCGGGACTTGTGATGCATACTTATAGCAGTTCAAGCACGTTTCATTGCTTTCCGTTATTCAGTCGTCGATACAATTAAGAGTCATTAATTTTTCTGTTTCTACTGCTTAATTCTGTTATTTCTTTAGTTTCTGTACTTGAATAATTGTAGTGTTATCAACTTAGACCTGAATTTATCTTCAAGGCTTTAAATTTGCATCAGATAAGGAATCATTGGTGTTCTGGCGTCGTTTATTCCATCTAAAGAAAGAAATCAAAACGATTTTAAAGATAAGTGGGAATTTATTTTTGTGTGCTGTCATTCAGCCGACATTCCTGAAATGCTACATTGCCAGTAATGTGAACAGTATGTTCGTTGGTAGTATTAAATAGGTTTTTGATATTTTGGATTTTGTGAAACAATTTATGGACCGCATTAGGTGCTACTTCTCTGCACCTGATAATTAATGAGAACTAAGGAACAAACTGGGATATTGGTAATAATAACGTGAAGTTGGAAAATTGCACCATGTCATAAATTTTAAACAGTAAAAACAGACGGGATTTCCACATTAGTCTTGATGTGAATTTTCTTAAATTTTCCTTTTCTCGGGAAATAAATGATTGGTTGTTATGAACAATTATTATTTGAAATATTCCGCACAAACTTTCATCATAATTTTTATTTGCCTGGAAATAATTGCGGAGCATTTCTTCAAGAAGTTAGGATTAGCTGTAAAAGGCCGAGGTGGTAATTTTAATTAATCAGGTGGACACAAGAATTTTCCGTCTCCGTCGCCAAGGATACTCCTAATTTTTAGGTGAACTTTCTTCAAATCTTAGTTGGTAACTTTCCTTGCAACAATTAAAAATAATTTTAGAGCTAAAAGTGTTATGCAAGAAGTCTTGTCTCTGTCAGAATTGTTGTTTTGTAAATTGACGACTCGTTACAACTCGTTTTTTTCTTTTTTATTTGGCTTCTAGCTCACAAGAATTGCTTCTCATCTGTTTTTCTTCCCGTAATATTGTGTACCACATTCCCCTTGCGTAACAATTCTCACTACTGTTTTCAACAGCGGTACAATTATAATTGTAAGGTTAGATTTTTATGTTAGATTTCAAAATCAAAATTCCATAATTAGCATAAAACAAGTGAATAATATCATTTTACACCGAAAAATTTCCAAACCTTCTCATTCAAAATTAATAATGTTTCCTGGTAGTCTCACTGATAGACTAAAAACCTTCGAGGGAAGTCGTTTAAATCGTTATTCTTTTTACGATTCAGTTAGTTGTGAAATCTCGATTTTCATACTTGCTGTTAGAATTTACCCTTCTTATTTTATTTTAAAGTGCGACTTTTTTGGCTGAGAACTTTCGAACTTCTAGAAAAATATTCAAATAAATTTTGCATTCTCTGCATGTCAGTTTAGCTAGCTGCAGTAAATAAATTGCTGTATGACTGACTTTTGCTGAGTTGAGATTGGTTAGATTTTCTTTTCCACCAACTTTTAATTAGTTATTTAAAAAAAGCTGTTCTTTTAACATCCTTATTTCTCATGTGTTTAAAGTAGTTAGAATTTCTGGTGATAAGAGCAGCAGTGATAAGCCAGATAAAATTTTCTGTGGTAAGAGTAATAACGACAAACAATTTATGATTATTAATGTTAAAGTTCGGAAAAAAAAGAATGTTGATTTTTAACTGTTTTCGTTGTTCTATTTTAATCGCCTTTTTTGTTTGCAAAAATACCTATATGTTGAATACAAATGAGCTTTTCTCGGTAATCAACAGCTCACAAAACCAGTTCGTTTCTCTTCCAACTTATTTTATTTGAGATAAAACATTTTCAATTCTTCGCATGAGAAGAGAAACAAACAAAGTACATCTTTTGGTGACAATATTCTATGCTCTTCATTTCGGAAAACTAAGCTGAAATTTTTTCAGTAAAAACTGCACCAATTTTTCCCTTGCAAACTTATTTCAAGAGTAAGTTGAAATTTCAGCCATCACTATTAAGAATAAAATTATCAGGAAATTAAAAAGAGAGATATTTCATGCAATAAGAACAGAAGTAATGTTGAAGTAATTTAATTTACTATTGGTAAAAGTATGGTGGATAAGTTTTTATCTGAATTTAGAAGTTAACTTTTGTGAAAAAGAAAGAAAAAACTAAAAGTTGAAGAATGCAATAAAGCTAGTTGCAACTCCTGAAATCTGTTTCCTACTAGAATTTCCTTGTGTAAATCCAATAAACACATTATTTTGAAATCCAAACTCGAATGTTTATCATTAAATTAAAAAATAGTAGTAGTAAAGTACAAAATGCAAAAAAAGACAACTGGAAGTTCCTTGTAATGACTCATTCGTTTTCAATTTCAGCGAAGATTTTCATCTTGCGAGAATTCTTGTTTTGGTAATAATCATTAAAATTAATTACATATATATGTATAATATTGGAAAAACTATAAACAAAAGACGAGAAAATAAGAGATGGAAAATACTAAGGCTTTTCAAATTAAAATAAATTCGATGGTAACCTTTTCACCGCTGAATTTTGTATAACCTGATGAAGAAAAATGCTAGACATAAAAAGTTTGTAGAAGCGAAAATATAATTGTTAAGAAACTGTATGATCTTGAGACTCAAATTCACTTATTTGAGGAGTATCGCCAGAAAGAAGAAGGAAAAAGCAATACTTGATTCTCGAGCCAATTAACTTATTTCCACTAAATTTTTGACGAAATTAATTTTTGTAATAATTGATTGCACGAAAGATGACACTTCGTTAATTGCAATGATTACACTAAGGAAAGAGTGGAACACAGCAAGTTTTTGCAATGTCCACTTCATAACTGGAAAGTAACACAGTTATCATTTCATTTCCTCTTCCCAATCATTTTCTTTCCCCTTCTCTCTCTCTCTCTTTTTCTAATTCATATGCAAATCTATAAATTATGAAAACTTACTCGCATGTTTGCCTATTTTTTTCAAACTAAAATTCAATTTTATCTCTCACCTCCAAAATTTTCTTTTCAAAACGAATGAATAGCAGTAGTTTTCATAATAAATAAGTTTACGTACTTTTCTTTTTTTTATTTCAAGTACCAAGAAAGCAGGAAATTAGTAGTCAGAATTATTTTAGTAATTCTGATGAATTGTTCCCAACTTTCGCAGTACTTTTCAAGTAATTTCCCAATCACAACTTCGTCGAAACAGTTTTATTCAGCAATAATGTTTCTCTATCGAAATTTATTTTTTCTTTTTGCTTTTAAATTCTACTTCTCGATAAGGCTATGTGAATATTCTCCTTAAATATAATTATCTTTAAACTTCAAAATTTTCCTCCCAACATGCTTACCATGGTAGCAACAAGAAATGCATAATATATTAAGCAACGATTTCTTAACATAATTAGGGGACTAGAAATGTATTCAACAAAATAATTTAAGTAATGTGTCATAAAAGTTACTTCGTCAAACAAAATCAATGAATTAAACTTTTACAATTATTTCAACTTTAGTGTGAAATCTTAATTGAAGTTTAAAATTCCCATTGCAAGTAGAATAAGTAGTACATATAAAATGTGCCAAAAAAGTGCTATTTCATGCTATTTGAATAATGCTTATTTCAGTAATCAACATGCACTGCTTGAATCATATTGCTGGAATGAAACTCCGAAAAGATGCATGCTTTTTAGTCGTACATCATAATTGATATACCAAACTATATTGATCATAACATTAATTATATCTTTATAAATATTAGTTTTAATTTATCACTCCTTAGAACTGCTAGCTACTAGCAGAATTAGAATCGGTCATAACCCCAAGTAAGGATGAATCATATTAATATTAAATACGAACACTATAGAAATTGATATTGGTCTATGCTAGCGTCGAAAAAAAACAAGCTTTGAGAACTAGAATTGATAACCAGTTCAACTGCGGGAGTGAAAATCGGATAAGCAGGAGGAAATGAACCAAATAAGAGAGGAATGGAAACTGGGAAGGGGCAAAGCAGATGAAAATTGAAGTGAATTGTTATATCACGACTGGATTTCAGTTCCTGATTCAATTAAAAATCCAACGACTGTTAAAGCGGACATTTATTTTCCCCTTATGAGATCAGCACGGAAAGTCATTCACTTTAAAATTTTTAGAAAAAAAATTATGCCTTGGGAAGAAACTAAAATTCCATTCCATTTAAAAATTAGCAATTTAAACGAAATGAATTTTTTCAAATTCCATATTGAAGATTTTAAAAGTTTCAAAAAGAAAAAGAAGAAAGCCAAATTTAAAAAGAAAATAAAAGAAAAAAACATGAAAACAGAAAAATAATCATTTTCTTTTTTCAAATATTCCTCTTGATTGAAGTTACATAAAACTTTTTTTTACAAAAATTTCGTTATTCATCGAAACTTATTGAGACTGATATTTAGGATTTTAACTGCCTGAATGACCACTTGTCCATGTTCAAATATTGTTAATATCTGTTATTTTATTAAAACACTATGGCTTCTTGACAGATCTGAACCATTTACAATTGGATTTTGTTAAAAAATTGTCTGTTTTTAACCGAAGGATTAATAAAAAGAATGATATTCTCGCAACTGAATAAAGAAAAAAGCTCACAGAAAAACATTGAAAATTTATTTTGTTTCCTCCTATACCATCTGTTAGAAAAAAAAGTTTATGGCTTCGGTTTGTTTCCAACTTTTTATCACTTACTTGTATTTTTACATGATAATTTTTCGTCAATAAATTAAAGCGAAATTATATTTCACTGGTTACGCTAAAATTTATAATCTCTTACTTTTTCGTAAAACAGGCGGCAGTCGATATTTATATCATTCACATTCCATTTTCAATCACAATTTTCCCCATCAGAAACCAGTAGCAAATATGTCAACTAATACTTGTACCACTCGCATTACAATTAATGATTTGTTTGAAACATTTTAAAGCATATATTTGTTATATATTTGCTTTAGTGCTTCGCAGCATGACAGGGTAATTATTAATTATTGAAAAAAGATATTACAAATGAAGACGAAGCATCAATAAGGTTCCGAAATGAGTATGAGAAATGATTTGCAGCAATAAAGCAAAGTGAGTATGTTTACTCATTGGAAAAAGTTGCAAAAAAATTCATTTTTTGCCTTAATTTTTTCTCAGTGTCTTCTATTTAAAATTTGTGATAAGAAATTACTGAGAATTCGATGCAATTTTCTTATCAGCTTATGACCGCTGACGGTGATTATCTTTAAGTTAATTAAATTTGAAAGAATAAAATACATGTAGTGTATTTTAGTTATAAGAAAAGTCCTGTAAATAAAAGGTATAAATTATAGTTGATTTTATATGAATAGGTGTTGAAAAGAGGAGGAAGTGAAAGTTGAGAAGAAGACAGTTTAAAAATTTGAATTGTCATTTTCTGGAACGATAGGCAAATTAATGAAATATTCCGTCTCCTTCATGGAAATCCAGGAAAAAGCTCAAAATGACAAATTGACATTTATTTTATTTCGTTTTCGTTTTCTTTTTTTTTTTTTTGCAGTTTTTTTTGCAGTTTTAAAACATTAAGCATCATCTGAGTCGTACAACATATGAAGGTGCTTGTTCAAGGACAAATCCGTTTACGATCGCATTTTCTATTTTACTAGTGTTTTACTACGTTGCTGGTGTTATTTGTTGTGCTAATACTCTAATACTGTAGTCGTTGCTTCTGGAAAATTTTATTTACAATATTCAACACAACTAATGAAACAAATTACCTGGCCGTTAAATACAATTAATGATTTATTGATAAATACACTGCTATTTGTTGCATTTTCAAGTAAGCCCCCTTTGTTTTTTTTTTTTTGTTTTTGCGTGTGAACGCTATTTTGAACAATTGTTCATTCTACTGATAATATCATTATTCCTGCATTAATGACTTCATAAATGAATGAGGATCAGTAAAACAAGCTATTTGCTGTGTTCCTTCGTTAAATTCGTTGGAAATATGTTTATTTTCGAATAAAGAACGATGGAGAGTTTTCTATAATCCAAAAAATTCAATTTTATTCCTTGAAAAACAAGAGAAATAAGCAAACTAATGATTTCTATCACTAGAAGAAAAAAAGCTAATATAGGAATTCTGATGTTAAACAACCCATGTTTGAATTTAAATATTTGAAAGATTTTAGTTAAATAATCAGAAATGTTTAAGTCAATTCAAAAAATTACAAATTAGCACAGTACGAAAATAACCAAGGTTGTTTCCAGCTTGCCCTTTGTATCACCTGTGAGCTATTTATTAGACTGCTAAAAAAGAGATTTTAAAATGAATTTTAAGATTTCTAGGACAGAAAAACTCTAATTTTAAATAAATGACCATTATGATCTGAATCAGCTATAATAAGTCGTTTGATTCGGTTCAAAGGCTGTTTGTTCCACTGACAGAATCTCAAAAATGCAGAGAAAAAGGTTGGAAGAAGCAAATTTCTCATTTTTCTTTTTCTCCATTAACTGAAGTTTAATTTCCCTGCAACAAAAAGCTATTAGAATAGATAAAACAGATAATAAGAATTATAAAATTGCAAAATAAGGATGAAAGTTTTGCAAAACTTTGTTTTTGAGTGGAGAAATGTAAATTAATTAAAAGATGGAAGTAATGATCTGTTTATGTGACCATATATCATGATGTATCATTATATTTGTGCCAAATATTATCAGCATGACAATCTCAAAGAGCGAAAGTTTTTTCTCTCTTTCACATTTCGAAGAAACTTGTTCAATTCTTGGCATTAGATTCTTCCTGAAACATTCTCTTGTAAGACTTGCTTTTTGGAACAATGAGAGTAAGAATGTGAATTCAGAAGTGGTAGTTGCATTTGATGGAATTACATCCACTACTACCAATTCGGATTTGTCGAATGAAAACTGTTTATGGTGTCACTATTCATCAAATTCTGGAATACACAACATTTGGCCAGCAGCAGCTTACAGGCCAGTTTCATGGGATAGCTACTTTATCAGTGATGTTAATAAAAGTAAGTTTAGTTGTTACACCTTATCATTATTACGCATTTTAAATATTTTTTCTTTTCCATTTTTTGGATTATTGAAGGAATCAAATATTCCTTTTTTGGAAGTAAAGGAAATATGTGAGGTGATTTAGTCATTAAGAATTAATTAAGTCGAGATTATAATTAATACTTTTACAAGCAATTTTAAATATTGCAAAAAATAGATATTAAACTTGAAAAAATAATAGTTTGCTTTTCTTGTAGAAAATCTTGTTTTATCGAAATTTGACGAAACTTATCTCTCCTCTCAGTTAAAAAAAACTTCACGTAATTCATTTGTTCAATCTAATGTCATAACTATAAAACGGTTTATTATGAGGCACATATATTGAAGAAAAAGGAAAATTCGTTTTGAGAAATCCTTTGTAGCATTCAAAGTAGAACTAGAAAACTCGTTTGAAAAAGTTAATTGAATCAATAGAAGAAATCGACCGGGTCGAAATTTCATTGAAATTATAAATTAACATAAGCACGAAAGAAATGGTTCCGTTCAGTTGTTGAGAAGGAAGATCGTTTAATCTGAACGGTTTTGCGCCAAATATCAGATGGAGGAAAGTTGATGAAAAAGACAGAAAATGAATTAAAAACCTTCAAGTACAAAAGAAAGAACTGGAAGATAGCACATTTCCTTTCAGGTCAGATCAGTCTCGGTAACGGATTAGCTGCTGGTATTACGGTTGCTATATTTTTCGCTGTATTTTTGTTGACATTTGGTTGCCGAGTGTATAGCACCCGTATCGAGCGACAGTTTGAAAGGCAACAAACTGGACAAGCACTCCAAAGTTTGTCACTTTTGGATTTCTCCAATTTAATTCGTTCTAATCTCTTACTACAACCAACCTCATTTTCTTACTCGTCTCATTCCTGCCTTTTCTTTCTCAGTTTAAAATTATCTACAAGTTAACAGATTCAGGTTATAAAACATTTCTCAAGCACAAGAAAGTATACAAAAAGGATAAGAAACTTCTCTACTAGTAAGAGAGCTTCTTCATGCCATAGTGCTGTATAATGTAATCAGAGTCGATTATCCCATACTTCAAGTTAGAATAGATTTCGAGGCAAACCAATGATTATTTGGAAATAAGTAAGATTACTTTGGCATTCGCCGGAAGAAATTTTTCATTGTATTGATGGCACATAGTCTTACTGTGTTCAAAAAACAATCATAAACTTCATTTGCAAGATTCTGAAAAGTTGTACATCTTATATGAATGCCAAAATTAAATCAGCGGTAAGCCGACGGATTCATCCGGTCATTTTTAAGCCGCACATAACAGCATTTACGAAGCTTATAAAATAAAACTAGGCGAAAACTGATTATTTCTTGCAAAGAGGATAAGCATGAGTAATGAATATCATTATTTAAAATAAAAGTAGCATATTAACAACAAAACCATAATATCTTATAAATGCAATAGATATCAGAAAATACTGTGGAATTTGAAGATTTCGAGTGAGCCATCCTGAAAGTTAAATACTATCAAAATTCGTGAAATTATTTGAAATATTTATTGCAGTTGAGTATCAGCAGTGATTAGAAGTAAATCGCAAACACATTTTGGTGCATTATTTTTAGCTTTCAAAATATTCTTTCAGTTAAACAAATAATGAAACTTTCTATTCGATTCAACTTTTTTTTCACTGGATTGTTTTCAGATGAGTGGAGATAAAAACTGCTAAAATTATGTTGATATTTTAAGTATTTCAGTTATTGATTTAAGTTAATCAGAAACGAATTATTTTAAGAGATTATATATTCCTCGGTGATTCACAATAATTTTGTTCCACATTAGAAAATTCTGATTATTCGGCTAAATGGCTTCTTATCACAAGGTAGTAATTAATGGGAAATAATTAATAGGATAATCTCCTCTTGTTGCAGATAACACTGTTCAACCGGAATATATTACGCCTAATATTTGGAATCCCAATACACCACGAGAGCCACCACCACCATATGAGGTTGCTATAATGATGCCACAATGTAGGATGCTGCCACTTCCATCTCGAACTCTGTTATCATCGTATTCCACAAATTCCGATAGACAAACTGGACCCAGCTAACAACTGACCATGTAAGCGGTCACTTTACAGGCTCCGATCTCTTGAAATTTTTACTTTTTCAGAATGTGAAGTGTGCTTTTTTCCAAAAGATCATTCCTAGGTCAAAATTTTCTATGTAATTGTAATTTAGGTGCTATTATTTCTAAGTGAAGAAATTCATAAAACTTTCTCCTTCACATAGAAATTAATATCTTAAAGAGCAAATTTTTTGCAAAAAAAAATTAAAAAATGTTGACATGATCTTTCTTCGATGTATTTTCCTTCTTTGTTATATTTAGAATTGTATATCATTTTGTCTCAACAATCATTATACGGCATACTCAAGATACATCCACAGCACAATAGTTGAATTTTACATCTTTTGCTTTTGATGTAGTAACACAGAATTAGTTCAATATTTTCACTTTACTTCAATTTCCTGTTTATCATTTTCACTTCAATCGTCCACATTATTATTCTTACCAGAGACAAAACTGCATATTTTTAGGTGAAGAGAAAATTTCAACTTGGTAGTAGAGGTTGAAGAGTCACAGTCCACTCTCACTGGAAAACACCTCTTCCTACCTTGTTTGAAGATTTTCAAAGTTACACCTCATAATTTTAGAAAATATCAACTAATTATTTAGGCTAGACCGATACAAGAAATAAAATTTTGTCGGAAGTATCGTGGAACAGTTTATTTGATTGAAATAATGCAAATATTTAATGGAAAATTTTGAATACGTCTTTGTCATTACTAGTTATTTTCCGACTGTAAAAATTCTGCTTCATTTATTAGAAATGAAATATCCTTAGAATACTTTGAATTCATATAGTTGTTGCAAGATTTCAATTAAATAATTTTAAATCAAATTATTTGAAGAATATGTAACTGCATACATAGTTTCTAATTTTTAAGTGTTGTTAGAGAAAATAGGACAAGAAATTTCACACTTTTCAGATATGAATCTGTTGATAACAAACTTAGCAATTCATTCCGTTAGCTGTATTTAATAAATAATATGAAACTTAGGGAAAAATCGGAAATGAAACTTAACAAAAGAAGTTTTTTTCATTGCTCATTTTATTTGCCACTAAACTACACATTGTGAAATTTGCTGCAATAAAAAGGTTTTAATTGTTTGGACTTGGAATTTACCACTAAAGTCAAACTGAGAACCATTAAAAATGAAACTTAGGGTGTTGAATTTTTTATACTCTCTGTATATGTCACTGCTCTAAAAATATTCAATTACAGAAGTTTCAACCAATCTGAATAAAAGTTGTAAATATTGAAAATATGATGAAACGTTTTAAAATATAACAAAACATTTTTTCGAAAGCATTTTGCAGTCAAATCTATAATTTATTCGATCCATTATTATTTGCTAAGTATTTAACAAATTTTTGAAATTCCTATCATACAGAAAGAAAAAATTGTGAAACTATTTTTTTTTTCCATCTGCAAATTAATTAAAATTTCACTGGCTGTTGACATGAATCGACATGAATTTCGAAGTTAAAAATTCGACATTTTGTTTCTCTGATAACTAACTCTAAAATATGAGTGACAGATTATAATGACCTAGATATTTCTGTACTGAATGCATCAAATATTACTGATGAGATAGTAAAGAAATCTTTTCTGTAACATGGTACATAATAATTATTATCCATTTTTTAGTAATATTTTATACGTTAAATATGTAGAAGTCAAACAAAAATTAACATAGATAAATTCGAATTTTAGACATGGCGGTTAGTCCTGCCCTACTCTATGAGACTGTACTCGCAAAAATGCAGGTGAAACTGCAGTAAAGTGAAAATAAACTATAGCATTTGAAAAGGAAGATGTTTAGTCATGTTAGAAGGAGTTTTTTTGTCGTTCTCAGCAAAACTGACTAAATTGACTGCGGTCATAAGGCTGCACTTAGACAAACCGTTCCTGAGCTCGAATAGTCGAGCGATAGTAATTAAGCTATTTATCAACTTCATAACAGATAGTGTCTTTATTTTTGTACTTTTTTTCTAAAACGTATAACCGATTATTCTGGAACACCTATAAACCAGAAAAAAACTACCAGTGAATAAAAAATTACACAGTAAATAAATTAAAAATAGCTAATGCTATTTTAATACATCCAAAACAAAATCCTTAACACTAAAAAAAAAAGAAAAACTACCAAATTAAGAACACTAGAATAATCATCCCCAGCAAAGTCAAGGGTAGTAAGTCTTAATAACTGTTTAATAGTTATTTGAATTAATTAAACGCTCTCTACTTTGACTAACGGTAGTTTAAATATGTGTTAAACGGAATAAGTAATCATCAGGAATTGGAAGGTACTGAAAAATCTTCTTTAAAATATTTTAATATGTTTGATGCATGAAAAATCTTCTGAAATATATGTGTTAGTCATTAAAATACGCGATTCGGCCTTTCCACAATCTTGCGAGATAACTGTAAATTATTTGGATTTAAAAAAAAAAATAAAGAAAAAAAAAAGGATTCTTAAACAGGATTTTATAGTGAAAACTGGTAATTTCCTAAAGCATCCAAATTGGTACTTCGTGAATAATCATCGAGCAAATTGAAATATTCAATTCCTGCTACTTTTCATAAGTTGAAGCACAATTTGCTTAAATAATTGAATATTTATTCAAGACTGCAGAATATATATAAATTCTTAATCAATGTGGAAAGATAATTATGAAACTCAAAAAAGAAGCGACATTAATACGTTCATACAGTTCATTGTTGTTCATCAGGCACTTTAAGGTACTTTAAAAACCTTAAATGTTATCTTAAAAGGAGTCTCTTACGTTTGGCGCATGAAGATTAGACTTTTTGCCTTTATCTTAAGTGTTTTAATCTTTCTCGTTGTATTTACACTTTTTCAAGAGAAGCTAGCTACCTTAATCAAATAATTGTAAATAGAGACTTCAGTTATTTGCAGAGAATTATGATTTTTTTTTTTTTAATTTCCAAATCATAAATTTCTCCATAAGTCGGCAGTTGATGTGATGCTTCAGAAACCCATGATTTGAGAAAGTGACGATGCTGTGTTAAATTTATACATTTAAGGGATAAATAACTCTAACTGCAAAAATAAATGTTGATTTCACAAAAAAAAAATCTTGTCTGTAAGTTCTGAAGTTTTTTTTTGGGAAATTAAATCTAGGGAAAAAATAAGAGGAAGCAGATGGATCTCTTTGCATCTTAATCGATCTTAATCTTCACTGAATCGTCAACAGTGTGTCTCCTTGACTGTCGACTCAGTTTCATTCTGTAGATTTTGATAAAGTCCAAGGAAGGTTCTTTTACTTCTCCAGTTTAATTCAGTCTTCTCTTATAATTTCTTCTTTGTTTCTTTTGTTTTTATGTGCAAACAGTATCTGTTACCCGCAATTCCTACTGTGCAGAAACTTATAGTTTGTCGGCAGTTTATGTTAGAATAAGCTACCATGAAATGCTTGTGAATGGTATCATGAAGTTGAAATTTCGACGAAAATTTAGAAGCTAACTTTGAAAGGTTTTGAAATGAATCATTGATAGTTTTTCTGCAAATTCGTTACGTAATTTAGCTTGAGGTTTAATTATAGTTCACTGAAACTACACTTCTAGTAAAGTTGATTGCAAAAAAAAAAGTAATTAAAGTAATTGACTTTGGAAAATCAACTTAGGTGCTTGTTAAATAGAGATAAAACAAACTAAGTGGAATCAGAAATCAACCATGTACATAAGAATATCATTGAAGTTTTAATACATAAGTTAGCAGGTATCTTTTCTTGTCTCATGATTATTCTTTTGTATGTATTAGTCGAGTAGAATGATTCAACTTTTTTCGATACCACTGCTTCTGAGAATTTCTGAGTGGTTGTCATATGCATTCAGATTTGAATATTTTTACTGAGTTCTCAGAGACAGCCGCAAAAAAAGAAAAAGAACGCCTGTTTCGGACTTGCTCATTCCTGAGAGCTAAAGTTCAAAGGTTCTATGTGAAGCATGACTCCTCCATCTCATTAAATGGGATGATTTTAACTTTTTACAATATTTATGAGAGCTAAAAAGTATGCATTATTGTCGTTTATTGAGCCTTTCGCACACTATTTGAAAGGATAAAATTTTAATAAGTAAAATAATAAATAATAGGAAAATTCAGAATTTGTCATCCCTAACATGTCTAAATTCTCATCTCGTTTTGGTTTCTTTCCAGTTACAATTTGATTAAGCAGTTTAGATTATTTTCGAAACTTGCTCGGGAACACGATCTCACTTCCCTTCCTTCTACTCTCGAAAAAATTTCAATCAGCAATATATATATATATATAATGCACTGTTTATATATATATATATATATATATATATATTTTTAATATTGGTATCACATCATGCCTTAATTAAACTGAAAACAAACAATGCAAAATCATTTCTTGAAATAATCCCCATTAATTCCAAAATTGCTGATTAATATTTGTTGTAGAAATGGTTGTTTTTTTTTACAGTGCTTTGAAAATTTTGCTGTGGCTTTTCTAAACATTACAATGCTTATGTGCGGAATATTTATTTATCACTCACTTGATTCGTTAATGACATAAGTATTTCTTGTTCGAAATAATTTAAATATTGAAACAAGGCAAATTACTTTTACATGATGCTTGCAAAAAGCTTTGAACATATCTTTATAAAATATTCGCTTGTTGATGAAGTTCTCCATGTTTTTCTTTTACAGAGAGAGAATTTTCATAAATTCAATTTTAAAATTTGCATTTGAAAAATGTACTTTCAATTACAATTAGCAATAATGAGGCCTTCCATTTCTTTTCTTTTATTCCTTACTCAGCTCATTTATCTTTCTTGTCTTTTCCATATTAATTTTCACCCTCAGTTTTAGTTGGGGAACTCAATGCAACTATTAGATTGAACTTGATTTAAAAATTAATAATATTTCAGATAATTCTTTTCAGGAATGCGCGTTAACAGTGACGCTGAAGACAGTATTGCAATAGTTTGTGTTGCTACGGTTAGTATTTCATCACCAAACTCTTGCAGTTCTACAGTAAATGAATTTAAAAATAGCTAATCTTAACGATAAAAATTTAATTGCTGGGAATGAATATGCTGCGTAGTATGAAATCAAGAGAAGTGAGAAGTAGCAAGAACTCTTCAAGAAGTGAGAATGTGATGAAGTTCCTGCTGTGCCAAAAATCCTCATAATATTTCTTAACTTCACGCTGAAGTACTGCTTCCAGATAGCAATTTTTGGATTGGTCAGCAATGCTTTGTCCTTTTATATAACACGGACAGGATCACGTTTCCGTAATGCGTTTGGAATTTTATGTCGCAGTTTCTTAATATGCAACTTGCAAGCAATATTTTCACTCTCCACGTGGTGTATTCTTGTTTTAATTTTGTGAGTTGCTTTTAGATCCCTTCCACCACAGTCTTTCTTCTTATTTAGACTGGGCATTTTTTTAGAAAAGAACCTATCTTATCATCACCAGCATTCTTTCCTGCTCGAATGGTAGGCGTTTTTGTGAACGGTCCATATTACGGATCTCTTTTTGTTCACTTCTTTATCGCCATCAATAGATTTTGTGCTTTCGTATACGCTACAAAATACAATCGACTATGGTCGAAATCAAAGGCTGTCGTTGTTGGCTGTTGTTGCTGGACATTTGGAACATTTATAAGTTTAGCACATTTGTATGGTATGTTTTCAAAGTGGAAGAAACGTTCTAGTAGCTGAGAGCGGCAGTAGAAACCTATAAGCGCTACTGTTTACACCAAGTATCCAACGAACATCATAACTTTGCAGTATATTTTGTTTTGCAAGTTCATTACAAAATAATTTCTTAGTTCCAGTCCATACATTACGAATGGACTATCTTCTCATGTAAAATGTTATCACCTAAACTATCATTTACTAGTTATGTTAGTCAACCAAGAATCTACAATCACATCAGTTCTTTTACATAAAATTCTTCAGGAGATTGTTCACTTATATTTAATAAAAGCTCGAATTATCGTTTTTCTTACTCACGTTCTCTTGCCGGTATAATATGTTCCAATACTGATGCTTCGATAACAGTAGTTTCAGTAATGGCGATTGGATGCGTCGATTTCACTACTTTGCTTAAAATAATTTCATATCGCAGAGTAGGTTCACTTAACATCATCTGTATTTATTCGATGTTAACAAAAAATCTTGTGGGTAACATCAGTCTTGGAACAGATCTCTTGTAGGTAGAACTCTTAGATTTTAGGCAATGCGGCGAAATATGATTTCAACTGATAATGCCGTTAAAGAGCGAGGTATCCTATTCTTCAGGCAGGTAATTAATAGACGTTAATATTATTATTGAGAAATAAAAGCCGCATGAAAAAAAAGATTTATCGGATTAGAATGATAGCTATATTTAATGAAAGCAGTCGATGTGCCTTTCGACATCTTGAACTTTTGATGATGACGAAGATAAATAAGTTTAAATGCCCCTTTCTTACTTAGTAACTATCTCCAAATTACAATCTCAAAATCTTTAGAATGAGTACATTTCAAAACTAATGCAATATTTGCAGTCATGCATACTTGGATTAGTTTACATTACGTACACTATCCTATTGATTATCCATCCATTTGTCTTTACTGATAAATGGATGCTATTCTTAACTAGCTTAGTCGCATGGATTCTGGTACAGTCACTGGATGGGTAAGTACCATACTTCATGTTTTTGATAAAATGTTAAGAATTACTGTTGCATAACAGCACGTTGATGCATTAATTGGGTTTAAAAAATTCCCATTATTCTGGTAGAAATGTATCAAATAATTTCAGACATTCTCTCTGTCTAACACCCATTGGAATCTCTAATTACCTTTAGGAACTGACAAACTTGCATGAAAAGTGTTAATCAGTTTTCAGATTAACCTTTCTGATTTTCAATCGCAGCTTGATCTGCAAAATGGGTTTCTGTTCAACGAAGATAACACCAGCTGTTACCTTAAATCGTCTCCAAACTATTACAAGGCAGTGAAATAAATTGCTTTTATAGCTTTGTATGATAGCTAATGTTTAAACAAAATGCGAAAATATTTTGTATCTGATCACTGGAATTCGTGACAAGTTGTTGTATATGTTTTATTTTTTGAATTTGATTTGATTAAAATTTAATAATTTAAAGCTCAGAGCTTAGGACTAATAAAGAGAATTTAGTCGTAAACAGATTTTCTTTAACTGATAGCTCCAGTTTCTTCTGCAGCATCCAAAAGTTATAGTCCGGGAAAGTTTTTTACATCAGCTAATCATTCCACACATTATTTATTAAACAATTGTTCTAGCAATCCATTCCGCTTAGCAACTTTACCCATTCAAAAAAAAAAAAAAAAAAAACAAAATTAACTTAGAAATAGAAAATTTTATGACTGAATAAAATCATAACATAATTAATTGTCATGGAAAGAGTCTAGAAAAACTAATCATATTTCGTCATTCCCTTTCTCTCCAGCAAAATATCAAGACAGCCAGTTTGAGGTGGTAAGTTGCTGACTCGTTAAATTTTTGCTGCTGCCCCTTAAATTCCCGTTTTTAGAACTGACACTTTGCGTGATAAGTGAAGTGATATAATTAACTGTTCATGAAAGTACAGAAAGGCATTTGATTTGCTGATGTGAGACATTCAGAGGCGATAAGCAGACCTAACTTTATGACCGAGTTACTCCTGAAATTTAAAAGCATTTGATATACTTCAATGCTGAATATCAATGATTGCAACAAATATACAAAGCTGGATCCACCTAGTAAAATAAACGGTGAAATGATATAATTTGTCAGTGAAGTATTTGGAATGAAGCGATTCGAACAAGATGTGTTATGAAATCTCTAAGCTCTATCAAATCCAACTCCTTCGCTTTTTTTGGAACTGATGGAGTGCTCAACAGAATCATTAAATAACAATATTATTTCACTTTTTACTGTTCAGGAATCGTTCCAATGCGAATTTATTTTTTAGACAATTTGGAGTAGATTTTGGTATTTTTAAGTCAGAAAAAATTTTCCCAAAACATTCATGTTTGATCTGCTATTTTCCGCATAAATTGAGAATCACATTATCTTAAAGATCATTATAAACTGGACTTTTACGAATAGAAAAGAACAAAAACATACAAAAACTCTTTGAATTTTAGGTCGTTCTTGAAATACAAATAAATCAAGTTGTCAATTTTGCCGACTTAATTTCATCAAAAAACTGTGACACAAAATCTATTTGAAATATATGAAAAAGTATAACAATTTAGTGCTTCTTATTGAAGTCTCACCAGTCCTTATTACAACGATATCTGACAGATTGAATCCAGACTAAAATGATTAACATGAGCGTGAATTATGAATTTGGCCATCCATCTTGGTCAAAATTGTTTTTTAAAAAACGAATTGGTGTTATTGACGAGGAATGAACAGCAAATAAAAAAGCGAAGCAGCAAAAGTCTATTTCGATAAGTTTCCAATGAGAAAAATTTTTCCTTGACACGAAATTGCTGTTAAAACGGTATTGGAAGTTATGAACACTAGTTAAACTAAGACAGCAGCTGGCATTATTCTTGTCTAACGAAAGACTTTTAATAAAATATTTTTCACACTATTATAATTCTGTCTTAATTAAAATTTCCCTTACAGTCATGCATACTTGGCTTACTTTACATCTCGTGCACTGCAGTTTTCAATATTACTCCGTACGTGTTGACTAATAAATGGCTACTGTTTGCGTCAAGCACGATCATGTGGATTGCAACACAATCGCTAGATGGGTAAGCATGCATCTGCATTTGCTAGCCAGAGCTGAGCTTACTAGCTTTCTGATGGAGTGAATCTACGGTTCTATCTGTCAATGATTTTGCAATGCCTTACCTTTGTTTCTACGAATTATTCTTAATAATGAGTATTGCAGTTATTTGTTTGTTCCCTTCTACTATTCAATACTATTAATTATAAATTAGACAACAATTCAAATACAAGTAATCTTCTTTCCAAACAATCAGTTTTAATAATTATCCATCGCTGTCTGCCGCAATTTTTTAAATCCTATTTATGTTATAATCAAAATAAATCAATCACACAAATACCTATTTGAGCAAGTGTGATTTTGCTCTCAACTTTGCTTTCTTTCCTTTTTTTTTTAAAAAAAAAAAAAAAAGAATTATTATTAAACATTGCTGTTCAGCCATCAGCTATTCTTTTGAATTAAACATTGGTTAACTTTTGCCGTAGATACTGAATGTTCAAATTAATCAAATTCTGGAGTTTGGGGAATTTGTTAGGTTTATTCTCATCTTTAAATGGTTTATGCATATTTTTGACATAATATTGCAAATTTTCACTTAAAATTCTTTAGTTTTTTAAATTTGCAATGGTTCTGATATAGTGATTAATATGCCAATAATTATTGTAACAAATTATTTGGAAAACTACAATTAAATATACATATCTTTATTGCAATCCGTTAAGTTTTCTGAGGATTTGCGGTATTTCACAAAAAACTCTTCAAGTATATAATTCGAATCAGTAATGTTTCAAGTTAAAGAAAACTGCTAGGAAGAATTCTTCATAGTATAATGAAGCAATATTCTAGCTAATTTCAAAGTTCAGAATCCAGAATGAAATTAGAAAATAATTCATATCATTACTCAAACTACAATAAACGAGCAATTGATGCCTTATCTCTATTACACATTTTTCAAATCAGTATTAAACACACTAAAATATCGAAATAGAAATTTTTTCACCCTTATATTTCCGCACGAAATTTATACAAAAAAATTTGCTGTCGTATACAAAATTTATTTCTTTAAAAAGATATTTATTTCATTAAGCGGGATATAACGACGGTGGTTTTCTTGCTTCAGAACTTTGATTCAGAACTTCAAAAATACAACTAGAATTTTCTAATATAATAACGTCTTCGTGTATGAAATGCTTAAAGAGAAACATACAACTGTTTTATTGTTTCATTTCAGCAAAAATTTCATTTAGCAAAAATCCAAGCTTCTTTGTACTTCCGTAACAATCTTTTGGTAAGATATTACAGCCTTATTAAAATAAAAGTGAACTGAAAAAAATCTCACTCCCAACTGCTAATTAAAATTTAAAACAACCTCGCAATTAGAGAATCTTACAATTAGTTATATATTTCGAGTTATTTAAGGATGAACATATGTATACGAGTATTTAATTTTTCTCTTTCATCTATTTTAAGAAAATTTTTCACTTACTAAATATCTATTGTTTTTTTACCATATTTAGTGAAGCTTTAAAAAAATCAGATTCATTCATTTAAGTAAGCAGTACCTAATTAATCTTGGTGCAAAACTTGTATTTTTTTATTCTTTAAATTTGCAGTTTTTCGCATAATTTTCCTAAATTCTCTAAATAGAGCTATATATATAACAAAAATCCTTACCTTACCTTTTCAGTAGCACTTCTCAATCCACTGGAAAATTCAATGTAACTATCAAGCTCGATCGGGGAACGAATCATAGTTTAAGAAAATTTTCGCAAGTACATCAGAATGCCTCTTAACATTGATACTGAAGATAGTATTGCAATGGCATGTATTGCTGTGGTTAGCATTTCGAACAAATTTTTTCTAATAAAGTATTAATCTTAACAATTGTAATAGTAAAAGTTCTGTAAATCTCGATACGAAAGGTGGGAGTTGTATGCCTTCTGACAGCACTGCGAAGGATTTACATATTTTTGAAAAGGTTAAAATTATTGGCTTGGAAGAGACAAACAGAAGCTACCGATTTCCGTCTTGTTAATTGTTTGCTAGGAACTTGTTGATCAAACGAAATAATGATAATGAATGCATTATAGCTCTCCGTCTTTGGATTGTTAAGCAATGGTCTGTCTCTCTATATAACACGTACGAAGAGGTGCTTCCGTAATGCGTTTGGAGTTTTATGCAGCTGCTTCCTGATATGTAACTTGCAAGCTATTGTTATCCACTGCACCTGGTGTATTACTATCCTGATTTTGTAAGTTCAGCTTTAGAAAATTGTCACCTTCTATTCCTTCGTATTGACAATAAATTTTTTAACAGTGGTACTATGACAATTCTTTTCTTCTCAGAAAAAATCCGATCTTATCAACACCAACATTGTTTTTCGTACGATTAATGGGTCTTTTATTGAACGGAGGATGGTTTGGATCACTCCTTATCCACTTCTTTATTGCCATCAACAGATTTTGTGCATTTGCGTTTGCTACAAGATATAATCAGTTATGGTCGGAATCAAGGGCTTTCATTGTTGCAGTTAGCACATGGACATTTGGAATGATCTTCTGCACTCACCATTTGTTTAGTAGGATTATTTTAATTGTTAATTGTTAATTAATTGGGAACATTTTCATCACCATTAACTAATTAAACACTCCACAATGTCATATTATTTTCTTTTCTTCAGTGTTTGTGAAGGAAAACTAAGAAATCAAATGAAACATAACAGTTGCCTAAAGTGAGAAAATTGTTCGTAGGACACTGTGCCCTTATATTCAACGAAAATTCGACTTATCGCTGGGCCCACTATGACAAAATATGTGGCAACGTTGATGCTATAATATCAACATTAATAGTAATGGGAATGGGATGCGTCGATTTCACTACTTTGATTAAAATAATTTCATATCGCAGAGTAAGTTGAACTGTGATTGGATTGTGATTAAACTCATAACAATAACACTATCAAACTAATTTTCTATTAATTATCACTACCTTTTTTACGAAAACTGGAAGCAATATCATTTCTTCAAAAAAAATGGGCTTAATAGCTGGCAAATGAATTAAGTTAAAATGACGCTATTAACATTAGCATATCAATTAATAGATTCCTAAGCATATCAATTTCTTAATTTCAGGCAATGAGACGAAATGTAGGCATCTCAATGAGCAATGCTAATAAAGAACGCGATATATTGTTCTTCAAACAGGTAAATGAATTAAAACTCAATTCATTATCGGAGATAAATGATACCATAAGCGATTTAAGTAGGAATGATAACAAAAATAGATAAAGTCAATATCTCACCACGGTTCTTTTAGATTTACAAAATCTGTTCTACAACTATTGCAAAGTTCAAATTCTGTTTCACTACTGTGCTGTAAATTATAATCTGCAATTGCAGTCATGCATATTTGGCTTGTTTTACGTCTCAACCGTTTTCGTATTCAATATTAATCCGTATTTTTTCACCAATAAATGGGTACTTTTCGTATCAGGGACAATCGCATGGCTTCTAACACATGGACTAGACGGGTGAGTGTTCCTTCATAGCGCTCTGATGAGAAGCATATAATTCAAAACACACAGTAAATTTTCAGATAAAATCTTGAGATTCCTCTTGGCAATTATATCAGTGAGGAAAACCACTCCATCCGCTCAATATTTTGCATACGTTTTATTTTCCCACAAGACGGCTAAATTAACTTTTTATATTATATTTTGTTTCAACAACTTAAAGAAGAAAAAATGATTCAGTTTTCAGATTAACTTTTCTGATTTTCAATCGCAGTATGATTTGCAAAATGGGTTTCTGTTCAGGAACGATAACACCAGCTTTAAATTTAAATCAGTTTCAAACCACTACAAGGCAGTGAAAATGAATATTTACTTCATAGCTTTGTGGGATGAATTATTACCAGAGAAAATAAGAAATTTCTTTCTTTTCACTGAACAATGATATTCGTTTAACAACTAGTTGTTTCTGTACTTCGTTTTTAAATTAAATATTTTTGTCGTTGAAAGTCATATTTTGAATTGAAGAGTTAATTTTAATTAGAAACCGAATATTGCGAGTTTCTTTTTGAAGTTGTAGAATTCGAAGCCTATAATGACAAAATCCTTTGAAAGTAAAAATCTTCGCAACTGACTGAAGGCATTACAACTTTACCAAAATGGTTTTTATTCTGACTCATTCAACACATCATTTAATTAAGTAACCGTTGTAGTATTTTTATGCCTTAAGTATTTCATTCATTCAAAATATAAAATTCTAAAACAAACTTAAGTACGAAAAGATAATATTGTTCCTAACTTTGCTTTCTCTCTCTCTCCCTCTCTCTCTCTTCCTGTCTCTCTCTCTCTTTATCGAAATATTAAGATCGTTAAAATTTTTTCGCAGCGGCATTCTGAAGTCACTTCCCATTTCTGTGTTTTTTAGATTGACGTTTTGATTAAAGCGAAAGGATATAATTAATTGCTTATGCATAAATGGTATTTTGCTTACCGGGACAAGCAATTAAACAGAAAAATGTGGTTTAATTACTGAGGGAGATTACTATGAAGACCTCCACGCAAGAAATTATAGGTTTTGGAAATTATTAAAAATATTTCGTTTTAATAAGGAAATAAAAACGCAAAGATGCAGTTATTTATCTGCAGCATCAGTAAAATATTGCTTGATTTCAAATTTTTGAAACAGATTTATTCAATATATTGATCATTATTACTTCAACTGCTTATGAATTTTGAAAACAACCTGTTAAGGCAGTCTTATAACTAGTTCTAAATTTCAAGATATTTATCTTGCTTCTCAAGAAATGATATTGCCGGAATAATTGAAATAAAATTAGAAAACGAAATTACAACCTGAAAAATGAAAATGAAATTACACTTGCCTTAGTGTAAATGCTGGTTTCCATAGATATTAATAGATAATCTAAAATTATATTCCGTATATATATTATGTTCTTATATTGTATTTTTGAGGTCATATTTAGAAAAGAAGAAAATGGAATACAGTGGTGTGAACAAAAAAGAGCAATAGGTCGTAACAAAAAATTAGCGAGCCAGTTGGCCTTTAATTACTCATCTGATAATCAAATAGACAATCAAATCAGTTCTGAAATATATGAAGAAACCGAGCTGAAAAACATTTGTGGGATATTCAATGAGTAAGTTTTATCTGATAAAGTTTATTTATTACATAGCATAATTAAATTCTCAAACACATTTCAACAATTTATTTGATGAAAAAACTCAACAAAAATATGAATTCTCACCAATATCAGCAAAGTACCATTATCTAATTAAACTTCCATGAACAATGTTGCAGTTATATGCAACATATATACGTTTGTCATTCTTTCGATTTGTTAATATTATTTAAATTATAGTAGCTTAAATATTAAAACAAGTGCAATTTGTTTTACACATATTTTTTACGAAAACTGTGAAAATTTTCTCATGAAAATTTGTTTTTTTTTTTTGCGCTCCTAATATTCTTTTTGTTTCGGAAAAGAACTCAACTTGAATTTTAAAAGAGCATTTGAAAAATGCACTCTCAATTATGTCAGTTAATAACAATAACTTCTTTCATTTGTTCTCCTTTATTTATTTTCTTGGTTCATTTATCTCCTTATTTTTTTCCGGTAACACCTCCCAGCTGTGAAGTTCTCGTGCAAGATTCAATCCACAAATTTAAAGTAATATTAAAAACAAATATTTTAAGCAAATTTCTTCAAATGAATCAAAATGCTCAAAATCCCTAGCAGCAGTAAAACTGAAGATAATATTGCACTGACGTTTACAATCGTACTCAGTATTTCATTGAACAAATCTCTTGTAATTTCAACTTTCTATTTTAACATCGACATCAGAACTGACTGAGTTGTGAAAGCATCAAATTCTTTTAGCAAAGCAGAAAATTCTTTCAGTAAAGTAGAAAATCCATAGATTTCAAATTTATTGATGAAAAATGCTATCTCATGAATTTTAAAGCTAAGAATGTCAAATAGCATTCATATTTCATAATGCATCGTAAGCAAAATCATTCATCGCACTGTTTTTCAACAGTTTATTATTGTATATAACAATTATAATCAAGTATAGTAGTAGCAGGCATTTGAAGTTCCATGAAGCTGTTTTTCTCCATGTAACTCACAAGCTAACTTAAGCAAATCACTTAATATACTGTTGCCTTAGCATAACAATTTAATAGTATTGCAGTGAAAAAAAATACAATAAAACTACGATTTCTGTAAAATCAAATATGCATTTTGATAAAAAATCTGGAAGGAAGATTCCTGTCCTGCTCATATTCTCCTTACCATTCGCCCAAAGCTAATCTCTTAGAGAGAAATGCATTTCATGCACATGTTTTCAGTTTAGGTTAAATTAAATTTTTTTCTTCTTAGCCGCAGATATCCAAAAAAATTTAATTATTTATCCGAAAATTTAATTGCATAATAAATTTGTCTTTTTCTCCTTGCATGGACAGTTGACAGAAATCTCGGTTTAAGAATGAGCAACTACCACCAGTGTTTAATTATAAGGAATCTTTTAAATAGTCATTAAAGGCTCTCCATCATTTCATATCAACAAATCTAGTACATGAGGATGCAAAATAAATGTTGATTTCAATACCTCGTAGTGATTTGAAATCGATTCAAGTTTTTAACTCTTGTTGTTGTAGCTTTGAAGATCATGCTGCGATTGAAAGTCAGAAATATTACTCTAAAAGATAAAGATGATTTTTTAATTATTACAGAAGTTCCAGAGTAAAAATGTTTTAAATGAAAAAATTCGCAGATTATCCTCAGCATAAGTCAAAACATCCCAGAAGTATTCAAGTAGATAATTAATATCAGAAATTGCTGGAAACATCCATTCGTGATGATCTGTCTAATTGCAATTAAAAAAACTGAAATAAAATATCAAGTTCTTTTCAGAGGACTAAAGAAAGAGTTTTAGCTAAATGTTTTCAAAAGAAATTATGAATGTATCACTTGCCCATCTAAAGTTTGCGATAGAACCCACATGATCGTACTCGCCAAAAACATTAACCATTTATTAGTGAACCAACCTTCATGAACAAGCATTATAACAATCGTGGTGATGTAAAGAAAGCTAAGCACACATGACTGTAAGAACACCTTCTTAATGAAACTTCAAGTAAATTTTCACATCTTCAGAAAAATAAGTGTTTTATGAACTAATCGGTTTTGTTTGTGACAACCTAGTAAATCTATTCAGTTCATTGTAATGCTTTTTATTAGCCATGAAATTTTGAATTCAGTTCATTACCTGTTTGAAGAACAACACATCTCGTTCATTGATGGCATTGCCAGTTGAAGTCATCATGCTTCGCCTCATTTTCTAAAATTCAGTAAAAAGGTTTATGAGTTCATACGCTAATAGTTTATTTCATTGTAAAATATTTGTCTTTTAATTATGAAAGTTGACCTTTTCAAGAGAAAGGAATGAAATAATTAGTTTCCAGTAACAATATAATAAAATAGGATTGGTCTCACAGGGTTCGTGTTATAGTATCACTGTTATCAATAAGCAGTAATGATCGGTTTATCACAATTCAACTTACTCTGCGATATGAAATTATTTTAATCAAAGTAGTGAAATCGATACATCCCATTGCTACTATTATAAATGCCGATATTATGCCATCAGCGTTGGAACAGAATTCACCATAAAAGGATTGTTGGTAGAAGAATTGATAATCTGATGCTTCATTAAATAAAATCGAACATTCTTCTATAAATAATTTTGTCTAAATGAATCTTAATGTGTAGAAAAATGAAATATCAAGAACAACACACAAATAAGTAGCGATCAAATGGCAAACTTTTATATTTTCTTGTAGTTATTGGGATCAGATTGTACTTGGATCAAGTTTAGGTTCTGAACAAAACCTAAATAATTAATAGCAGAAATCTGAATCATGTTAAAATGTGCCTTAGATGATATTTTCCTATCCACATAACGTTTGCTAAAATTTTACTGTATCCATTATACTTTTACTAATTGCACTTACATCTGGTAAGCTACTGATAAATCAATAAAAATTAGTAAAGTTTTGTGTAATATTACATGTATCCAAAAAAAAAACAATGATTCGATAAACGTTAATCTTCTAATCTATCTGACCTGTCGTGAAACAAGAACCAGTAGAGTTTACTGCATGCAGGTTTTCCGGGAATAAAAGGCATAGTAAGATGACAATATTTTACTATAATTAATATGTGATTTATATATTAGCGCAAAATATCTCTTGTAATATTGCATGCAGTATGGCTTGTAAGCTAGTGGTGAACTATAGTAAGATGAAGCCAAGGAAACTCTGCGAAAGTTCAGAGGGATTCTGACTTGGAGTCGGTAGTCTTACTTTGCATTAAGACTAAGTGGCATGCTCCGTTTGAAGTTTCCCTCAGGAGTCGGAGTATATTCGGTCACTTGCTTGCAGCATAGAAAGTAATGTTAACTCCAAGTGAGCCATTCTTGGAAAGCAGAATTGGCGCTGGGATAAACCAAACATTGAGCTAAAGTACCACGCTGCCCATGAGACCCTATGAAAGGCATTGGTTATAAACAACGCGATACTGAACAGTGTGCGACAACTCACCTGCCAAGTCAACTAGGCCATTTGTCAGGACATGAAAATAGTAGTAGTCAATTTTTCAAAACTAATGTCTCAAAAGATATTAACATCACTGGAAAGATCCTTCCACTTTGAAAACATACCATACAAATGTGCCATACTTAAAACCGTTCCAAATGTCCACGAAACGATTCCAACCACAATAGCCTTTGATTCTGACCATAGTCGATTGTATTTTGTAGCGTACACGAAGGCACAAAATCTGTTAATGGCAAGGAAAAAGTGAACTGAAATTGATGCAAACCATCCTCCATTTACTAGGACACCTATGAATCGAACAGGAAACAGTTCCGGTGATGACAGTATTGGAGATTTCCTAAAATGAAATCTTTAAGTGCATAAAGACACGATGGACGCAAAAAAATTGAAATTCAGAAATTTTTTCATCAAGTGTAAGAAGCGTACACGATGAGGACGACACTGCACCACGTGAAGAGCACAAATATTGCTTGTAAGTTGCAGATCAAAAAAGTGCTGCATAAAATTCCAAACGCGTTTCGAAAACGTGACTTTGTACGTGTAATATAAAGGGACAGACCATTGCTAAATAGCCCGCATATCGACACCTGTGCACAGTCTTTATAAAGCATTAATCTTTCATTTTACTATGATTCTTAACGATCCCCCAGAATTCGATGAGTTCTCAATTTTAGGTCTTTTAATGCATATTCATATGCATTGAATATTTGTTATATGGTACCATATTACTATCGGTTGCTTTTTCCTAATTTTTTATTGTTACCTGAACTTGTGTTACTTTCAAGACTTGCTACTTCTCTAACTCTTTTCACTGCATCACGAGGAATTTTTAAAACCATAAAATAATAAAAATGAAAAAATTAGCTCGATGAAATACTAACCACAGCAATACAAGCCAATGCAATACCGTCTTCAACATCATTGTTATCAGCCATCCTGAAATACTTGAAAAACTGGTTCAAAATATTGCTTTTTAAGTATAAATTTAATGGATAAAATGAATTTGCACCGGGGCTTCACAGCCAAGAAGTATTAATGTTAGGACTCATTATTACTATTGACTGTAGCTGAGAGTGCACTTTTTTAATGCTATTTTAGAATTCAATTTAAGAAAAAATTTTGTTCCAAAACAAAAAAGAGGTTAGGAGCATTATCAACGAGCAAATATTTTCATAAAATATGTGCAAAACAAAATGTGCTTGTTTTATTTAACTTATCACAGATTAATTAATACTAGCAAATCAAAGAAATGACAAATGTTTGTATGTCGCATATAACTATTACATTGATCAGAGAGGCTAGTAGAGTCAAAGAAAATGTTTAAAATACTTCAAATTTACAAAGAACAATAAAAGCAAATATTAACAATAAGAAATATTATCGCTGACAGAAGAGTTTTTATATCATTTTATTTTCATTCAAGTTATGATGTTATGATGTCGACATAGAAAAATATCCATTGTATTTTTGTTAACTAAAATTTTTCAAAAGTTTGCTTTTAAACATTCATAGAAAATTTTCCCTCGAAATGACTGAAAATAATATGTTTCTTAAAATTCTTAAATTTTCAAAAAAAAAAAAAAAGAAATTAAAAAAGTTAGAGAACCAATATTATTTAACAAATAATATTAAACTGTCCAATGGAGTAAATTCTCATTGAACTTCTGCTTGGAAGAGGGCAGAAATAAGAAATAATTGGTAAATCTGATGAAAGAGTATCAGGTAGCGAAAATTTGTGGATCTCGTAATACTGTTATTTTATTGTACGTGTTGTTACCAGTTTTAAATTAAATGATATCTTTTAGCTTTTGCTATTAATCCGTGGTTTAAGTGAGATTCACGCTTGCTGAAACTTTCATAAATAATAATTAGCTAAAAGATTTCAATCATTTTGCACGATGAGATAATTAATTCCATTCCGGAGGAGAAATGAATTATTCTTCCCGTCGCTTCTCACTCAATTGAAATAAACCTTTACTAGTTAGAAATGTACTGCTGTACTATTTCCGTTTTTCTACGAGGTATCGCATAGCAACATTCTTTAATCTTTCACATCAGAAAACACTTTAAAAATCACTTTTTTTAAGAGAAGCATTTTTTATGAATGGGACAAATAAGAAATTTTGATAATTTTAATGAAGGGTGGTAAGCATTAAAGCATCAAATATTTCTCTCTCTTTCAGGATAAAGACGATGCAGTACAGCGAGTAGAGCGAGAAATATCATCAGGGAACGAAGCACTCTTCCTCAAGCAGGTAATGACGAAATTATTGCTAGTAAGAGGGAAACAGACTGAACAAACATATTTTTTTGGACATTGCAAAGGTACTGCTTAAGTTTCATCAAGACTGTGCTTTCATAGTCACGCATACTTGGCTTTACATTCTTCTACGTTACTATGCCCAAGTACTTCTTTACCGATAACATTAATTGTGATGATGAATTAATTGGATGGGTAGTTTTTAACCTTCTGTTTTCTAATGAGCACCAGTAGTTCAAAATCACCCTATCATTCCAAGAAGGCTTATTTTGTTGGTGTTTGTTTTTCAGTCCAATTATTAAACAGATACCTTGTTCGAAAAAATTGCTTCTTTGCTTTCCGCCGATTGTTATTAATTGCGAAAATTAAGAATTGAAAACTTGATCTACTAAACATTTACATATTTCCTCTTAATTCTCATTTCTCTTCCAGAGATGTTTATATTCTCACTGAATATACTGCTAAATAATATCTTTCGGTGCGCGTATGTTGTAAATAACGAGTGATCCGCAGTGACAGGCTTAAGTTACATCAGTTCATTTTCTTTCTTCTTCCTTTTCTAATTACTGAAGAATTATTGCCCTTTAAATTCGCTGCTGTAAAGTGCATAAAAGTTTGCTCTTCTATGAAACGAAAAATGAGGTAATTACACCGTATTGCTGTAACTAACGGAAATGCTTTAGTTTTTGTATTTCTCTTTCACGAATCGAAGACATCGTATTCTTTTCTTAGGAATTTGTCGGAACGGTCAGTTAAAAGCATCAGATCATTATCGGCTGCATATAAACTGCTACATTTACAGTGCCCGTTGTCGGCGAACATATTTGGTCTCTTAAGTGATAAGTATTTCACTTTACACTGATTAAATGCCGGAACTGACTTTCATCATGAAGTCAAGCCTGTTTATCTCCTTCGAATGCCTTATCTTATGCTGGTAGATTTTTTTTTTTTTTTTTTGAACTTTTATAAAGGATTGACTATATCATTTTGAACATCACCCAAAATGTTAGTCTGAAAAATTATATCAAAAAAAAAAACGAGTCATCATTATCACACTGTCAATTGCTCATGTTCCGAAAAAAACAATGAAGAAGAAAACACAAGTATTTCGGGTGTTAAATAGTAAATAACTCTGCTATATCTTTATTTTGTCATAAAATTTCTATTTTGAAACTAATTTTAGGTTTCCTTTTAAATGGTTGTAAAGATGAAGAAGCATGAAAATGATTGTTTAATGAAATGCAATTCCCAGAAGAAAATCAACTTATCATTTAAAAACTTCTTTCTACTTATGCATTTTATTAGTCCCCAACTTTAGCACTCACTCATTCATTAAAAATAATTAAATTAAAAACAGCCATCCATCATAACGATCTGCAAAAGCCAAACACAAAAAGATTTTCATTTTAGATGTGAATAATCGATCCTATGCTTACAAAATATTTCATTTCATTGTCTAGTAGTGGTTTGAAGACGATTTAAGGTAACAGCTGGTGTTATCGTCGTTGAACAGAAACCCATTTTGCAGATCAAGCTGCGATTGAAAATCAGAAAGGTTAATCTGAAACTGAGCAATATTTCCACGGAGCAGTTGAATATAATAAGCAAAAATGATCACGTCACATTTAGTTTCAGTTAGAATGGTAGGTATAATTGAGTAAAATAGTTAACGTATCAAGAAATGCTCTACAATCATTGACAGATAGAACCGTAGACTCACTCCATCAGAAAGCTAGTAAGCTCAGCTCTAGCTAGCAAATGCAGGTGCATGCTTACCCATCTAGCGATTGTGTTGCAATCCACATGATCGTGCTTGACGCAAACAGTAGCCATTTATCAGTCAACACGTACGGAGTAATATTGAAAACTGCAGTGCACGAGATGTAAAGTAAGCCAAGTATGCATGACTGCAAAATTATTTATTAAATATGTCACCATAAACATCTATGAGGTTTCAAATTGGTGATATTGTGATGGAACTTCTTCAACAACTGTTTTCTGGATAGATGTTATGAGATAAATTTAGCAGTTAGAATCCTTATCCTGGCACATATTTGTTACCTTTTTAGTGTTCTTTATTCTCAATAGCATTTTCATTACCTGCTTAAAGAAAAGCACTTCTTTTTCTCTATCGCCATTTGACGTTGCAGTATTTTGCCGCATTGCCTAAAATCCAAAATCCGAAAGACCCATGCTTAGCATCTGATGAAAATGACACCTCTGATTCGTAGGACTAAACTTACTCTGCGATATGCAACTATTTTGGTCAAAGTAGTGAAATCGACGCAGGCCATTCCTATTACTATTGTAATTGTTACTGCAGCATCAACGTTGGCACATATTTTAGAAAAGACGGAGCTCTCATAAGAAAAAACATAGTTCGAATTTCTGTGAAATATGAATGAACACTCATCTGTAACAATCTTTTTTAAATCACGAACGTATTTCAATCATTAAGATCAGAGCGTACACCATAAAAAAGTAATCTTTTGTATTTTTACGCTGAGTTCAGTTATAAATAACAACGTACTGCAACTCCAATCGGTAAAAGCACCGTCAGTCTCGCAAAATTCATTCAAAGTTTATGTTTACCTTTGGATTTCGATGAATATCCTAAGATTAGAAAATTATGTACTTTGCGAAATCCATCTTGGAGCTGATTGCTCATTCGTATTCACTTACCATATAAATGTTGAGTGGCAAAAATCATTGCAGATGTCCAGGAAACGATCCCAACTACCAAGGCCTTTGATTCGGACCATAATTTATGATACTTTGTCGCATAAACGAAAGCACAAAATCTATTGACAGCAATAAAGAAATGGACCGAAATTGATGCGAACCATCCTCCGTTCACTATCACTCCTATGGCTCGCACAGGAAGCGGCTCTGATGACGACAGAACTGGAGATTTCCTGAAATCAAATTTTTTCAGTTTAAGAAGAAAATCGATGTAAAGTCTTTGTAAAAGAAGTTCAACTCACACACTTAAAACGACGGTACACCAAACGAGAAGTCCAAATACAGCTTGAAGATTACATATCAAGAAACTTGTGCATAGAATCCCAAATGCGTTTCGGAAGTTTGTCTTTGTACGTGTCATATAAAGCGACAAACCATTGCTGAATAATCCAAAAATCGATACCTGTAATGCACTGATTGCGTATAATCAGCTGATCATTATAACAAGAACAGCATTATCAGTCTCAACACTTCTACATTTCTTGAAGTATCAGCTTTAAACACAGTACACTTTGCAGTTTGCTTTACTGTAGCATTTAGCAACCCGATTTCTTATTATCACTCAAGCCTTTCTCGTGCTTATGATCTAATATTCTATAACTTCGTCTATTGTCATCACATTTTTTTAGAACAGAAATTAAAGCCATTTAAAGTTTTATTCGAAATTCTAACCACGACAACAGAGGCCAGTGCAGCATTATCTTCAGCAGAACTGTTACCAGACATTTCAAGGCTTTTGAAGGAGGATTCAGTTCAGTTTAAATTGATGGTTGCATGAAGCCTTTTACTGAAACTTGATATCTGAGAAGTGTTACTCCAAGTAACCAAACTGAGAAAAATGAACCAGAAAAAGAATGGAGAATAAGTAAGAGAAATTAATATGGGAGTGAACAAGTAAAAGAATGCGAACAAATAAGTATTTTTAACTGTAAATGAAAGTGCATTTTTCAAATGCTAATTTGAAAATCGAATTTGAGGAACAGGAAAAAAAACATCGAGTGTTGTTAATAAGCCAATATTTTTGAAGATATGTTCGTACTATTGTGGAAACAGCGTGAAAAGTGAAATCTCATCCATTTAAATATTTAAATTGCCTGAGACGGTAAATAATTAAAGTTTCTGCAAGTTTAGAGAATTTGGAACAAAGTATTACAAATGTTAAGAAATAAAAGTAAATTTTTTAAGGCTGCATGGAAGGCCAAAAAAAATTTGTGCATTAAAGAATTCCTTCGGATCTATTCTTTTTTGAGATATTGTTTTCTTTTATGATTTTACTTCCTTTATGACAAGTGTCTTTTTCCTATGTGTAACTTATTGCAGCCAGCAATCATATAATGTAAAAATTTTTAAATCCTTGACTTGATTGTTTTTATGCTGTTAGTGTAACCTTTAAGCTTTCAAAAACAGTCCGTCGTTTGCAAAGTATTTTTCTCGTTGAAATATTTTATTTAACAAAAAGTTACATTGCAACAGATGATATTGCTTCATTGTCCAGTCAACAAATGATAAGGCTTCATTGTTAGCATTTTCCAATCTTAAAGTTATCTCTTTTTACTTGACCTTTAATTGCCATGAGAAAGAATGGAGAAAAACGATTCCTATATTCCAGTAATTTTTGCAAAACTTGTGTAATGAAAATTAATTATATGCAACTTTTGCACTACCAAAAACAAAATAGAGTCTTTTGCAACTTGCAATATATTGAGAATCATTTTTGATAAACAATGAAAGGTAAGAGGGAGATTTTTGATCATTTCAAACCTCTCTAAAAGTTTCCTCCATTAACTTTTTACTTCTTCGTAACACAGCATAGAATGATTATGATATGCATATATTTTAAGTTTAAAGATTCTTATCATATTTTGCCTTGGTGTCCTTATATGTTGTTTCTAGGTTCATCAAATTTACTTTTCTCTTCTACCTCAACGACCTCCTCTTCCGGTACCATCTCTGGCAAATTTTCAGTGGTAATGGTTTTCACCACCACCGGTGTCATACAATGTAAACTTATATGCAACTTTGGGTCAACATATAAACTAGTTGCAAGTTTTACACCATTACAATTACTAGACCAAATAGTTAATAAATTAGTGGACGCAAACATAAAATGACCCTTCTCGAATGGCGTATGCGTCCTTATAATAAGCTTCATTCGCAATCGTGTCAGGAACTCTTCAACTGCTTTTGCACCGAAAAGATATCCTCGGCCACCTAACAATTACTGACATTAATGAATTTTGAAATCTCACTTCTGGACCTTTGTGATAATGAATTAACATCGAGGAATGTTAAACAACTTTTACGAAACACGGTTTATGAGATATTTTTAGTAGTGATTTTTCAAAGTTTTAATAATTTAACTCTGGAGAGAAAATTCTCTCTCTATAGTAACACTGGTGATTATCATTTAATTGGTTGACAGAATCAGAAAAAATTAAACTACCACAATTATGCTCCATATTTTTTATCAACGAGTTCATAATACTGCTATAAGCCTTCCCAATATTATCAGAAAGATATTTGAAATAAAGTGATGATTTTACTAATTTCGATGTTCTAATCACGGCATTAGAATTTTTTTCAGTTCAACCTACGAACCTTTGATTTTTTGAAAAGTTTCAACACCGAGACTTGGCATTCCAAATATTAAATCATACGGAATTCTACAGGTCCATTTCAGCGGTGGCCTTTCCATTTTCTTCAGTACATCAAGATTTTTTAGCTAGAAAATCAACTTTTTGTTTTCAGCTTTTATTCGTGATTAATTTCTCAAGCAAATTTAGAAAAGCTTATCAGCAAAATTCACATTTAGATGCTTATTTTAAACATAAATATTCTTTTAAAAAACTAACTTTGTTACTAATACCAGAGTGTACAGCGAAAATAGCATTTCCGATTGTTGCAGCAATAGGCATTTCTGAACAGATTCGTGTGATAAAAGCTGATAACACCATGCTTAATTTAAATGGAAAACGCTTCTGGATTTTAAATGGAAAAAATTCTGTTGCCCCACGTATCATGTAAATATGATGTGGCGTTGTTATCTGCAAATTACTAAAGGCTTGAAGAGCTTCAAATGATCCATATTAATGGAAGAAAGCAATCTAGAAGTATTTGAAATAACGTGGAAAAGATCTCAAATTGTTTCGAATTTAACATTTTCTCTGGAATTTATTGGATGATAACAGATTTTCGATGAAAATTTCAAAAATACTTTGTATGCTGCCAAGAAAGCAAGTGTTTCTACAGATTCATCACAATCTTGATCAATGATACCACCAAGGAAAAGATATCGACGTTTTGGTGGATAACCGTATAATTGGAACCATCGCAATAAGTCAGAGTATCTAAACTAAGTTGAGTCACACTTCGAGATGCAACTTCGTGTAATGATATCAAAAGTTGGATAATTATTCATCATTATCAGTATTTTAAGCATTTTCGGCTCAATGGTTGAATAAAACAGTGAAGGAAGAAAAACACACCGACCACGAATTTCACCGATAACGACAACATCAGCTGGTATTTCTAGCAGTGAACTTTCTGTACGTAAAACTTCACTTAGCTGTAAGAAACTTGAAAAAATAATCTTACTTACATCTGTGGAAAAATCTTAACATGTAATTTAAAGAGTTTAAGCTTTGTTTTTATTTGAAAAAAACAATTCGGAAATAAAATTTGAAGATTTGCCGCCATTAGTTAGAAATTTTACCTCTGACAAGAGTTCATAGAACTCAACTCCTTCAATATTAAAAAATCCTGGACCTTGTTCGATCATCCGAATTAGAAGACTTTCGAATTTAGTTGACTCAGTACGTGTGATCTAGAAATATGATCGTAAAATTTGGAAAATTTAAAGACATTCTGATTCTAGTAAACAATTTGGAGATGAAATTATAACAGAAAAAATAAATTTAAATTATGAATTTCAGAGTTATATTTTTTAATAAATTTTCAATAAAAATAGCAGTTTAAAACTTTAATGATGACGAAAAAGCGATCTTGGTTAATTGGCATTCTCATTTATCCGTTAATAATTTTCAACAGTGAGAATAGTGGAGCTAGTATAGTTTTCTAGACTATTAAGTTTGCTTTTATGCAACTTGCTCCACAGAACTTCCACATTTCCTAAATATTGTCATTAATGACACCTGTTAAAAGAATTCCTGAATTCGCACCAAAAAAATGCAAAAAGATTGATGAATAAATAGACGAATAATCAAACAATTTAGTTAATTCATTAATTGGAATAATTCAATTAATCAAGTAAAATAAATAAATAAGTTCAAGAGGTAATATTGAAATTAAATCCAAATTACCACAGCATAATCAAATCCTAACGATTCATGAACTTCATAGTTCACGTATGTGACAAGTTCTGGTGGCTTTAAAATTGCTACTTCTTCTTCATTACCTTTATATTCTCCCAGTGCTTTCATAACTTCAGCAAATTCTTCAATGTTTAAACAACCATCAAGTGGTTCACCAGATTTCTACAAATTTTTCAAATGCACTTTTAGGCTGAAAAAAAATCGAAAAATTTGATGTAATTTCAGATAAATATTTTTGATTTTCCTATTAAAGTCAATTAACATTTGCATAAAATTTTAATCCTTAGGAACTCTGTCCTTTTTAAATTTACATTTTTCCCAAATTTATTTCAATTTTTTGAAACTTGAAAATTGCAACCAATTAAATATTACTGGTAGTGAATTTTTGAAAATAATTCCTTCTCTTTCTGGCAATTCTGAATCAAATTTAGGATTATATTCAATTTGTCTGTATTTTTTAATCATCCATTCATGAACAGATGCTGATGCTATAGGATAAATGGTGAAAATCAGCAAAAGAAATGGCACTAGCAATTGAGCCAGGATTTCCATACCCGGTACGAAGTTAAACTTTTTATTCTGCAACAGCAAGTATTCCAAATTTTTTCACACTATTTAAAAAAAATTCTTTCGTTTCCAATCTCTTTTTTTTTTTAAGATAAATGAAAAAATGACGAAAGAAGCTTTTGATGATATTTAGATCTGTTTATTCATTTGTTTCCTTTTTTTTTTTTTTTTTTGAAACTTGAAAATTGCAACCAATTAAATATTACTGGTAGTGAATTTTTGAAAATATTTCAATTTTTTGAAAGTTGAAACTGTTTCCTTTATGTCCAGGAATTAAATTAAGTCTTATCTACTTCGATATAAAACCATCGGAGGAGATCAAGTGTAAAAAATTCCAAATATTAATATCAAGCAACAAAGCAATTTTAAACAAAAAAAGGAAGAGATCATTTTAAAATGGATTCATTTTTCCAACTAATATCCATTTTAAAGACTTAAAACTATTAAAATGAACGAACAATGATAGCAAATAGTGGCATTTCTTCCCAATTACAACGATCATTTGAGCAGCATTTGATATCATGCGTTAAGTTGCGTAAAATGCACCAATTATGATTTGAAGGTATTCTTTGACAATGTTTCCTACACCAACCTGCTATATCACAACGATAATTGAATTGTTTATCATTTGGCCTGAGGAAAAAATACTACTGGATCAATTACTTCTGATCAAAATTCAGTTCAACATTTCTTAGGCATTATTAAAATGATTAGTACAAAGGCTTTCATTTGATTCCAACCAGCTGCTATTGTTTAGGGTCTAAATTTTCAGGAATTATCTAGCGAAGGAAAAGCAATTAAAAAACTTTACATATCAACCAAAAAAATAGAATCGTATTAGAATAATTCGATAATTAATATATTGTTAGTTCACTACTCGAGAACACGTCATTTGAGTTATAGCAATGACTGCTTTTCTACAAAATGAATTGGAATTTGGAGGTAGCACTTTTTACTTGATTTCATTAACATTTTATTTAATTAATGAGTTAAACAACTAACTCAGTGCTTCGTAGTGCAACGCAGAACGCTTTCGTAGGGCACAGCAACGGGAATTGTTCGTTGCCGCACTGTTTTGCAGATTCCACAAGGGCGGTATTGACCAACAAGCTGATAAGACAACCGCTTAGCCGAATCATTTGAATAGAAACGACCGCTGTAGGGTTAAATTTATTTTCAATCAAAATTTTTCCACAAACAAAAAAAGAAGGAAAGAGAAAAATGCATGCGTAACTTTAAATGACTGCAGAAGACTCAATTCAATATCGCACTAATTCAAATTCAATTTCAAATATGACTTCTTTTTTCTCTTTCAAAGCGAAATAACAATAAACTGATGTCAAAACATAAAAAATATTACCGACAATTTACTATTATTCTAGATTGTCATATTTAATATAGAACTTACTGTTGGTATTATTCTAAATTGGTTGCGAAAAAAAATCACTTAATAAAATTATTAAAAATCTCAATAAACTATTTGTATATATTGGTCGTTCTAAACTAATCATAATGATTATAAATAGTTGTTAAAAGTTTCAAATAGATATCTATATAAAATGATTGTTTTGCACTGTAAAACATTATATGTTCTAAAAAACCAATGAATAGCGACAAATCAGCAGACAATTTACAATAATTTAAATTTTATAAATTCTTTACAAAAAAAAAACTTCATAATTAATATAGCAACATAGTGCTGGTAAAACTATGAAATTTATTAAATAGTTAGTCAAATTCCAAATTTATGAATAACTTATTTCATGGGCTAATAAAAAAATAATTATATTAATCTTCTGAAATTTTTCTGACTTCCATTCCCAAATTTCATAGACGTATTGTTTATGCAACAGAATGGCAATTACAGCGAGTGCATCATCTTTCTTTAAACATATCAAATTTCATAAACGCCCAAGATCGGGTCGAGGCTATACGAAAATTTGTGAATTTGCTGCAAAATTTAGTATCACTTCTAGAATGTTACTACGAGCTGGAGTTTGCGGTGAGGTTTCTTTAATTTTCACACATTTAAACTAAAAAATTTTGTAGCCATAAAATGCATTTGCGACTAGATTTTCTATCTTCAAATTAACTTTAAATCATTCGGAAATTCATGAGTTTTTGGAGATTTAGTTCTATTATGTGTAAATATTGCAAATGGATGGGCAACAGAAGCAAATAAAAAACTGGAGGAAGAGCTAATGAAATCCTACAATCGAAAGCATCGCCCGGTGAAAAAAGATTCAACAACGATGCAAATTCAAATTTATCTTTTAATTGGACACATTGAAAAAGTGGTGGGATTTTGGTCTCTTTTAAAAAGTATTCAATCTTTTCTCATATTTAAAATCAATTGGTTCAAAATTTTACAGAACATGTATTTTTGTAATCTAATGTATATAATATTACTAATTGCGAAATGAAAATGGCAGGATGAACATGAACAAACGATGTTACTGCATGGATTATTGTGGGCAACATGGACCGATGAATACTTGAGATGGGATCCTAGCAAGTATAATAATACCAGGCGGATTACAATTGAAACCTGGAAAATTTGGCAGCCAGCTCTTTCGCTTTATAATAGGTATTTTTGTTTTTCTTTCACATTTAAAAGGAAAAGTTAATTTTAATTATTAAGTAAAATAAAATGTCTTATTACACTGATATAGTGAAGGCTTGTTCAGTATGTAAAATTAACTTCCGTTCTTGTTAAAATCATTTGTTAAATTCATCACTTTCTTATTATTATTATCATACTAATCTGGCAGTATTTAGTTTCAACTTCAATCAAAATTTTATAAGCTGTCATATTTAAAATAGTAATTAGCATGAAAATATTTTTTGGAACCAGGATTAAATTTTAGTTTGAATTTGACAAGTAATACATTTTTTAATGAATAATTCTCGAAATTTGTTTTTTCAAGCGACAGGCGACATCATGTAGACAATATATCAATGTATGTTGTCTGAAATGGAAGTAATTCAAATTAGCTTATTGACTATTTTCTATCGCTTCATCAGTATTTACATTGACGATTAATTTGATGATTAGTACTTGTACACTTTTTATATTTTAGTGCTCGTGGAAATAGTTGGTATTTGCATATGGGTGGCTTACCAGCATCGGTTAATAATGATGGTAAAGTTTGGGCATCTGGATCATTTAGCTTCCACGTGACGTGCTTGTTTGATTTCACCAATTATCCATACGATGAACAGGTAAATTTCAATCTTCAATATACTTCTTCCGTTCACCTTACTCTTTTTTCTCTGTTTTATAAAACTCAACTAATTAATACTTGCACATTTCCGAGTATGTATCAACATATTTTATATTATTTTAAACCTTCGTGTTTTTAATTTCGATATTTTTGAATTTCATGTAAAATCCAAAAATTTCTTAACTTCTGAACTTTAACACTTATTTCCACTCTTTCCGTATAATGTTCAACCTCTCTAACACCTTACTGATCTATTTTAATTGCAATTTTATGCTTTGAAACTGTCGAAATAATTCTTTCCTTCAATCGGTGAACTTTGAAGAGTCACAATCACTGAAGATCAGTTTTCTATTCGATTTATAGAGCCTTAATTCAGGTCTTAATTAAATTATAGGAATGCCCTATTGTAATTGCTGACTGGGTTTATGATCTTTCTAAAGTGAATTTATCAGACTCATCTGGAAATACAGGATTGAACAAGCCGGCTGTCAAACTTAGTTATGATCCACTCGATAATACAAATACAAAACGCCATGTGGCAGGTATAAAATACATAGATATGAAGCTACGATTGAATAGTAAGAATCGAAAATTCTTGTAGATCCCAGAGATCGAATGAAGTGGTGAATTTTAAAAAATGCCATTGTAATTAGGGTTATAAGATTAAAATTAGTAATGTAATTTCAATCCATTCTTTTTGTTCCATTGTTCAGGTTGCTGGGAAGTAAAAGATACGTGGCGTCGTCAGTGTTATTGGGGACCAACAGGATGCAAAGATGAGCCACCAGACAGTCAGGTGTATAGCATTACTAAATACTCACGATTTAAATTTCAATAAGAATATGGTTTTAATTAATAAGTTTAATAAGTGGAGTCCTTTTTTCCTGAGATACATAAAAGGATTTAACTGTAGCAAGTTAATACTGCATAAGCTGAGCTTGATCGCAAATTAAGCATCATTCAGAATGATCTTCCTTCAGAATTTTCTTTCAAACTATGCACCTGCAGTGAATAAGAACTGCCCCAACTAACTAACCACAGTATGAATGTGATAACAATCTTTTCTAATACTTAGGGAAAAATCAGCTTACACTTCTTATAGCCTGAATGGTTTTGGTCACTAATTGAGTTCGGTGTTCGAATCAAACGAAGTGCGCCGTATTTTGGTCTAACGGTTATCTTACCAACTGTAAGCTAATGATTTACATATAGAAAAACTGAAAATTAGGGTTGAGCTAATGCTTTGTTTCAATGTAATGGTCTCTTACCTCTATTTTAATTAAACAATTGGGGATAACTTTGAAATTTGTATAAGCTAACGACGACATTAGAAATTAGCCATAATTTTTTGATGTTAATTGAATTCTTGACTAAATTTGAATAAAAATTTATTTTCGTAGAAATTTACTAGTTATACTTATTATTTTCACTTAACCTGCTCTACAAATCAGTGGTTGTTTGAATAGTATAACTAGTCCTTATATAATGAATCACCAAATCTATAATGTGAACGGCATCAACTTTAGTAAATATCAGACAAACTAATAATGAAGAGGAAAAGTCGTTTTCTTTATATGACCTTTAACCTGATGATAGAACCTTTCTACAAGGGATACAGAAAGCGCCGTTGTTAGTTCTAGTTATTTTCTTCAGCTGATCACTTGTTTTCTTACAATGATCGCTTTCTGGATTGATACGATATCACTGGCAGTCGCTACAACAGTAATGAATATACTTTTGCAAGGGCTGTATAGTTGGGAATTTATTAAAAATTTGCCACCAGGCACGGGTGGTATCCCAAGAATAGGTATATTATTGATAGCATTTATTTCTACTAGCAAAAGATTTTTACTTTCTTAACAAATGATATGCTGCAATTAACGTCATTAAATTCTATTTTTTAACATTCGTTAGTGCTTGTAGAGATAAATAAATGAATATCTACTACACATTACTTTTTTTTAAAAATTTTTCTGAAACGTTTTAGTGTCATTCTACGGTTTGAATCTATCACTAACTGCAGTGGCATTCATACTTCATGTCATTATCATTTATTTAATCTATATTTTGCCTGAAAATTTAGAACTACCATTTGAGGTTGGCTATTCACTTTAACAATGAATTTTTATCCATTTTAATTTACAGTTACTGTAGAATTCTCGCGATTTCACTGTTTCGAGTCGGTTTTTGTTTATAAATTTTAAATGTTTTAAAATATTTTAATTTTGACTTTTTCCATCGAACTGCATATATATCATGCTCAATTTTGCCCACTAACTTTTTTTATTTGCTCAGTTAACCGATCTAACGGAACGGTTGAAACAGATGAGACCATTCAAAGTTAAAGGATTTTCATTCGATCCTCAAAAATAAGTTGCATTTTTCTTTTTGCGAGTTATTTTTATTAAAAATTTTCTTAATATAAGGATTTTAACAGCAATTTGTACCATTGTCTTATTACAAAAATTTTTAAATGTCCTAAATTGAAGACTAAAAATTGTCGAAATTTGAAATGATATGAAATAACAGGGATAAATTATAATCTCGTAAAGTGGGATAAAAAGTATATTGGTTAGAGATAATTAAGTTAATGGATTTTTCTACTCCAGATTTTTAAAATTAACAGCATCATGAGATTATGGCATTTGATGAAAAGCTTATCTATCGATAGCAAAAAATACGGTTAATGATAATAATATGGTGAAAAAAATAATAACTATATCATAAATTTTATTTTGGAATTTTTTCTTTTTTTGGTACATTAGAAGCTAAAATCTGAGCAAAAATTGCTACTTAATACATAGTAACCAAAAGTGACAGTAGCTAGATTTTTGTGCAATTTTTCAAATTCTTTAAAAAAAACACATTCATATAAAATTGAAATTTCAAGCTTTTAACTGGTGATTATCAAGACGAAGGTCACAATCAACAAAATCAGCGAAAGCAACAGCAGCAGCAATTAAATAATATTATAGTTATGGATCAAAATCCAACCTTTCCTTCCACTACTACGACTGACACAGAATTTCAAATGAATTCTTCAATTAGAGATATAGAAAGTATAGCATTAACTGAGAACACCAACATACCAGGTACCGTTTTGCTAAAATGTTATTATTACTTCACAGGTAATTTTGTAAATGTTATCAAATATTATCCCTCAAAAGCTATAAGGAAAAGGGATGGAATTATTCTAGTTCTTATAAATGAAGGAACTAATATGCTAAGTAACTTTACAACTTCTAAATCTGAAATAATTTGAGACTATTAATTTAGTCAGAAAAATGAATTGATGCGTATATGCTGGAATTAAATTATAACTGAGCATTTTCGAAGATATATATTTGTGAGAAAAATTTCTTTCTAAAAGTAAAATGCAAAGTAAAAAAGTAGAAGTAGTATCAATTTTTTTCTAAATTTGATAAAAAAGTTTCTAGGTTGGTTTTGTTTTCCATCAAGTAATTTTAAATTGTCAAAGGAATAAATTACTGGAAGATTCTGAAAAATGATTTTTTGATAACACACTAGGACACATAATCACGTAATTGGGAAAAATGAAGAATATTGTTGAAATAAAAAGTTTTTTCACTAGTGGAATTTAATTTTTTCGGCGCAGTATTTAAATCTCAAGCCATTTTAAATAGAAGAATGAAATTGAGAAGAATTAGCATTTCTGAAAATTAACTCAACTATATGCTTCAATTTCACTATGCACTTAACTCGAGCAATTCATAGCAAAACATTTGATATATATAATATTCGAAGCTCAAATCAGAAGCGACTTTGTCAAAAGTTTCATAATAATTAACAGAAGAGGCTATTGTCAGATTATTCAGATATTCGACTGCAAAGTGAAGATGGAGCAACAGCTGCTGGATACGGCAACAACGTACAGATTAGTAGTAACGAACTCGGCCACATTGCGCAACAATTGTATATCGTTCGAAGATTGGTATTTTTTGTGTTTCTTATTATTTATATCATTTCTGTACCAATTTGTCTGTTTTGATAAGTTCGCTTTGCTCATTTGTAACTCACTCACCTGACTACCATTATTATTAGAAAGATTACGTCAAGCATTTCATGATGATTCGGATAAATTCTGTTCCATTCATCGCTATATTCTTCTCATGTAATTCAACTTCTGATTGATTTAATTTGGTTAAACCGATTTTGTGTTAATTTGGCACAACCGATTTTCTCTGTAAACTCGAAAAGTTGCGATTGTTTGATGCTTGCGCTGCTCATCTTTAATTCATTATTTATAATCCTTTTAAGTATTTGCAACTTATGATCAAGCTGTTTATGACTACATTTAAAAAGAACATTCAAAACTATTTGTCATTAAAAACATTCAGAACTATTTGCAGTTTTTATTAATGAAAATGTCTTCAATGAGTGATCTGATCCTGTTTCTATCGATTGATTGAGGCGATAAAAGGAGGGAACACTGATTAGCAATTCAAAGAAATCAAAACGGTGAAATAATCGACTTGGAACTTTTTTTATTTTATCATTATTCACTATGAAAAATATTGATCAAATTTAAAAGGAAATGAAGGAATTGATGGAAAATCTTATCAAAAGACTGGATTGATAAATTGACAAATTGAAAAAAATGAATTTCATTTTTTGCTGATTGGGCCTTTAATAACATTATGCAAATATTATTAAAATTATAAAATCACGCACAAACTAAAATGCATTTCTGCATCATATACATATATTATAAACACAATTTTTAGGTGCATAATTAATTAATTTATAATTTATGAATTAAATGATTTATCCAGATGTTTTCATTTTTTAGCAAAGATTATTTTGCAACTTAGGAAAAGTCCCATAGAAAAATTCTGATTTAAATAAAATATTTTTTAGCCACAGGTGCAGAAATGTATAAGTTTTTTAATGTTAGGACTGATCGACTAATTAACTGCCGTATAAGTGAATATGTTATTTACTGTATTTCGTTTTCCACCTCTTTACTGTACTTAATAGCTTAATATATATATTTATCTATATATATAGAGAGAGAGACATATAATATAACTGTTGCTAAACTTTGGATTTTCAGTTTGGCGACACAACAGCTCATAATCAGAGCAGAAATTTATGGGAAATGAAATGGTTGATATTTCGTTTTTAGGAAAAGGCGCATTTTTTACTTTTAAATTTGTTTTCTAATTTGGTTTGTGGTTTTTGGTTATTGTAATGCGAGAAGAAATTGAAGATACGTAAAAAAGATTTATAGAGGGAGGTTAGAAATGATTAAAATTTACAGTAACTGTTTTTTTTTTTAGAATTTGATTTATTCAACCTTCTTTCCCCTGTTGATTATATTTCTTTTTATTGGGTAATGGAGATATTGCTTTAATGTAATGAGAAAATGCGAGAAAAAAAAACGAAAAAACTGGAAAAAACGATTAAGAAGAAGTAAAAGAAAAATGAATGAGATTAAAAACATAGAGAAAAAAAGAATAAAAAAAAGATGTTTGAAAAAAATTTTAAGAAATCAAGAAAAGTAAAAAAAACGCTTAAAAAAGTAAAGAAAATAATGAAAGACAAAAAGAAAAAACAGAAGGAAACTGTTAAGAAAAAGTTTGGATAATATTTCTTCCCTTTCTTCACATTACTGTATTTATCCTTTTTTGCAATTGCTTCCTCTATTTCTATTGTTCTGGTGTTACTGTAATGAGAAAGTAAGATAAGTAGAAACATGTGAAAAGCAATTGTGATAGGCGGAGGAAAAATACGAAGTCGTAGTGGGAGGGATAAATGAGAAGGGCAAGATCTGTATTGTAATATTTTTTTCATTCCAAGTTAGAATAAAAGGCGATGAAGGAAAGGAGTGCCAGAAGTAGAAAAGAGCTACAGAAATGTTTTTCTTTAAACTTTTGTTGTGTCGTATTTCATGCTTTATAAGTTCTTTTCATGTGAGTGAGAGAATTTGGTGGTAATAAGAAGGTTAGTATAGGTATATCAGTAAGGAAGTTGGAAAAAAGTGGAGAAGTATGAGGGGAGGGAGAGGTTTTCCTTTTTTTGGGAATGAAGTAGATGTATAGTAGTTGTGGGTAGATTTGAATTTGTTTTCTAATTTATGATTTTTGGATATTGTAGTGTGAAGAGAAATTGAAGATACGTAAGAAAAATTCAAAGAAGGAAGTTAGAAATGAATGAATTTTGTAGTAACTTTTTTTTAAGATTTGATTTATCCAACCTTCTTTCTCCCGTTGATTAAACTTCTTTTTATTGGATACTGGAGATATTGTTTTAATCTGTTGAGACGATACGAGAAGACTGAAAAAATGGTTAAAGAAAGGGACAGAAAAGTGATTAAAAAGTGGAGAAGAAATAAAAGAAAAAAATGCATGTTTGAAAAAAAAGTAAGAAAAAAATGGTGAAAGAAAAAAGAGAAAGGAGTTGTTGAGGAGAAGTTTGGATAATATTTAACTATTTCTTCCTTCGTATTGCTGTATTAATTTTTTTTCAGTTGTTTATTTTTATTGTTCCTAGTGTTACTGTAGTGAGAAAATGGGATAAGTGGAAGTATGTGAAACAGAAATTATGGTAAGCGTATTTTTAAAAAGCGGAAGAAAAGTAGGAGTAGTGAGAGGAATAAATAAGAGTACGATCTGTATTGCCAGTATTTCTTTTCATTATGAATTAGAATAAAAGGCGATAAGGAAAAAAGTACTAGAAATAGAAAAGAGGAACCACAGAAAGCAATTTTTCCTTCTTTTTTTTTAGCTTTTATTGAATTGCATTTCATGCTTTTTAGGTTCTATTTTTCATCTCTGTGGGTGGTGAAATTTCCGGTAGTAATGAGAAGGTTGGGAATGGAAAGCTATCAGTAAGAAAATTGCAAAAAGTGGAAAAGTAGAAGGAGAGGAAAAGATTTTCGTTTTTTTTTTTTGGAATAAAGTAGATGCACAGTAGTTGTGAGGGGATTTAAATTTGTTTTATAATTTAGTTATGGTTTTTGATTATTATAATGTGAGAGGAAATTGAAGACACGTATAAAAGATTCAAATAGGGAGTGAATAAAATTTATAGTACCTGTTTTTTTTTTTCCCCAAAAATCCGATTTGTCTAACATTCCTTCTGTTGATTATATATATATATATTTTTTGTTGAGTTCTCGATATTGTTGTAATGTGATGTGAAAATGCCGGAAGGCTGAAAGAGGAGAAAAAAGGGAAAATAATGAAGGAATAAAACGGAAAAAAAGGTGTTTAAAAAAAAATGAAGAAAATGAAAAACAAAAACAAAAAAGAGTTTTAAAAAAAAGTTTGGCTTCCTTGGTTTTGCGTTGCTATATTTATCCTTCTTCCAGTTGTTTTCTTTATTTCTATTGTTTTTGGTGCTATTGCAACAAGAAACAAGTGGAAATGTGTGAAGAGTTTTAAAAAGTGTATTTAAAAAGAAGGGAGAGAAATAACGGTAAAAATGAAAACAAGAAATTACAAATTGTGTTCAGCTTTATTTGTCTTATTTGTAAATTCTAACTTAATCTCTCCTTTCCCCTCATTCTTATGGATTATCTTACTGGAATAATCTATACTTATTGGCAGTTATGCATTTAATTGCTCATGGATGGGCTATCCATAGAATGGTGATGTTATTAGAAAATTATAACTTCTTTCTGGTGGGAATTTTGTGACTGCAGCGAAACATTTTTTCGCTTTTCATTTCTTTTTTATGGTTTTTAACTTATTGGTAGTATATTTATACAATTTCACCTTTTACTTTAAAATTTAGTTCAAAAAATTTTAAAGTCTAATTGCAGTATATTTTGCAATTTATTTAGATTATCGGGGGTTCCCTTTAGTATTTTTAAAAATCATAAAGAATTCCATCGTAGTCAAATGCTATTTAACTGTTATGAATTTATTCAATAGCATGATTATTAACTTAATTAAAATATGGTATTTATACGGCTTAGATAATAAAACTAATGGATAGGTTTATACTATTAAATTACTTTATTAAATATGGAGGTAGCGATGGATGAATTTCTGAAAAATAATTTCAACCTAATTTATTGTGTTATTACTAGTTTGTTTTTATGGTAGATGCATTTTGATTTCTGATTTCGATTAAAATCAGTCATTGCTTTAGTTTTAGTGCATTTCACTTAATGTTCGTTTCTTTTAATTAGAAAAGAATAACTGTTTTTATTTTAGTTAAATTTCTCAAGGATTGTAGTCTGTCAGGTTTTTGGACATCAATTTTGACCTGCTTGTCTACACTTTTTTCTTTCCGCTTTAAAATTTTTTTCGTTTTTTTTAACATTTTTGATTTATTACCTTGATTTAGTGGAGGATTTTTAACTTACTCATGAGTGTGGTAGGTTAGAGGCTTGCATACAAGTGATGTATTTAAATTTAAAGCTTGTTCTCGTTCACTGCAAGTTAATTTAGGGTAGGCAAATTTCGAATCTAGGTGGATTCTTACCACTACTACATAGCTATGTATATAATTCAATTTTTTCACTTTTTTAACTTAGCAATTGTTCGCTAACGAAATAGCATACCTTTAGCATATTATCTACTGAATTACTAAGTTGAAATGGCAATAATACTATTTAAACAGGTAGCACAAACGAATAACATATGAACTATGTCAGTCCACTTATGAATTCAATTTCTTCAGTCCGTAGCTTAAGCTTCTTGTGCATCATTTACTTAGCGCAACCAAAAAGCAAAAGTTGTCAAGTCAAAGTTTGCAACTGTTGCTTACCTTTTACTGAATTAAAAAGAACGGAATCAAAAGAAAACATGGAATTGAGACTGCGAAACAGGTCGAGGTGAAGAGGTGATGGATATGATTAATGGTAATGATTAGAGACTTGGGGACTTCGAGGGTGTTTGCTTCATCTGTTAATGATTTTATCTCAACAAACAGAGCTGAGGTCATATGTAAGGTAAAAAAAAATATAACTGTGCTAAAAACATTGTGACTGAGGAAATCGTCATCAGGAAATATTGGAAATAAATGTTACAAAGTTTATTAAATTTTGATATATTTCATTCAGTTATACGTTGGATGTGCCAAAAAATTGTGTTGGATTAGAAGTTAGAACTATGTTGAATTCACTTATTACAGCAAAGAAAAGAAAGTGGACAAATATGCAGATTTTGAACATTTTATTATTGGATTTGTTGAAATTGCGAATTTGATGGGCAGATAATGAATAGCCAATTAAATTATCACCAAGTTTTTGCTCTTGAATAATTTATCTCGAATTGTTTATTTTAAAAATAAACACTGAAGTTGGAATTTGGAAACCTGCGGAAATTGTATTTAAAGCTAGACGCATTAGCACGGAAGGTGCACAAAGCCGCATTATTTTATCGATTTTTTATTAAGTGTATTTAAATATAGTAAAGATTTCTTTAATTCATTTCCGTCAAAATATACCGAACGATTCATTCACCAATGTACAAACAAGCATAACTTGTGAAAATCTCAATTCTTTTTATGCACGTTGAATTCTTTGTATTATAAGTACCTTTTCACACAAATATTGGGTATTCACTCAGATAATAATTCGTACAAGTTGGGTTTTCCGCACATTATTAGCATTCGAGCGGAGAGGTATATGTATAAAATATATTCGCCGAGAAGCGAATGTGCGCTCGTTAGATAGTTCTTTCTCTTCGATTGAAGCTGACTAATAAGCCATAATAAACCAATACTTTTGCCAAATGCATTTTTTCTCAAGCACGTTAAAATTTGAATATTTCAAATTATCTAAAAATAATTTGACTTAGGAAAGAAAAATGGAGAGCAAAAAGATTTGACGTTGGACCACTTGTAAACATTTCACATATTTAATTTTCAATTCAACATTTTTTATATTGCTTATCCACATAATTTATTATCAAGGATATATAATGTTTAAGTTTGAGTGTTAAATTTACTGTTCTTCTTTAAAAAAAATTTAAAAAAACTTTTTAAAAAAGCATGGCTAAATAAATGGAAGCTTGAAGTTCAAAGTAACTTTGAACTATTTGAGCAAGACAATTAACTGAGGTGCAAATTCTTGAAACTATAAACTAAATAAATACGAATAAATTTTTTACTGTCAAAAAGGGTCCCCCGTATGCCTGTTTACAGACTTGAAGCGATAAATATTTTTTATTTTTTGAAATTACATTAAATCACAAACAAATCTTTATGAAAAAATTAAAATTAAAAAGGAAATGCTTGGAAACTCAAAATCGATAGAATTGTAATGCACTTTAATAAAATTTCAGCTACTATGCCAATTATATATTAAGAATCAGTTTAATTGCAGTTAAAGTTCCCGACTTTGTCACCATAGATTTTACAAACACTTTCATTTTCAAATTTTCAATATTATTAACAATTGCTCGAGATTTGAGTAGTTATATTATACAAGTCAGTCCAATGATCCCCGAAAGAATTGTTAATGATCCTTTTTTATGAGATGTTTCTGACTGTCAAAAAACTGAATTTGATAGAAATTCTCAAAAAAAATCCCCCTCTGCACTCAGTCAAAAGTCTAATTTTGAGCATTTTATCGATATTTCAGTACTTATTGACAATATTTTGCACGCAAGATGTACTGAAGTTTTGTTAGCTTTCATGTAATGAAATTTTTTGTAATTATGGAAGAGACATAGTTTCTTTTTTTTTTTTAACTTCCTAAATTAGTCCTTTTTTTCCCTCGTTTTAAAATTTTTGGTCAGTATTTCTTTTTGCTTGTCAGTAAAAACGATTGGAATCTGCTGCCTTTATCCATCGACGACATTTAGCGATTCATTGCTGACTGATGCGAAAAATAAGAAAAAAAGAGTATAAAGCCACAAAGAATATCACATTTCCAAACTTTTAAAGTAACCTAAGAAATTAAAGACAAGTGAGAAAAATATAAAGCAGAACAAAGAAACAATACTTAAAGAAGAAAATGACTAACAAACAGATTGAATTTAACGGGAATAATAAGTTAAACTGCCTACACGTGGAATTGATAACTGAACCAAAAACGAAAAAGATTCAAATTAGTACTATACTACATATGATAAAAACTGTGTTAACTTTTTTCTTTTTTTTCGAAATTTAACGAAAAAATGCTATAAAAAGTAGTATTTTTTTTTAAAGATAACTAAGCTCACTTCAACGAAATCTGCAACAACACAATATATTCTTTTTCTAAATAAAAATTATGTTAAATTATAAATAAAAAATACATCTTACTACAGATGATACGCGAACTAGAAAAACTATTTAAACGGGGCAAAATTTGTAAAAGGTATAGTAAAACCAAAAGATATATATGGAATACAGTCATTAAAAGAAAAAAAAAAGACAAAAACTAGATGTTATTTGAAAGAAGTGATAAATGTCGTTATATTTTACTTAGTTTCAATAATTATACATATTAGAGACATCAAAATTCGTACTTTATTGCTTTAGGCGGCTACTTCAGTCATCGTTGTAAATATGCAAAATATGCTTTGAACCATTTTAATCATTTGCTTAAGTGTTTGAAGAATTGCTCTTATAGATTTATTCATTAACCGTTATTTTTCCGTTATTCAAAGATGATTTAAATGTCAAAACTTAAAACTATGCATAAAATTCTCACACAGGTTTAAGTGGAAAAGAGAATAAATTTGGTATATATAAAACATCCAAGCTTTTCTAATACCAGTTGCTCCACATTTCAATTACCGCATACTTTTGATAGCGACATGCTGATAGTTGTTTAGAATCTGAGAATTTGTGAAAAAAAAAAAAGTTGTGTAAATTACGAACTTGCTGAAGGCATAACGAAAGTGAACGGAAACCGTGCACTCAGCAAAATCGCTAAAAGAAAAGAATTAAATAAAGCAGTAAGTACAAAAAGTAGTGTAAATTAGAGTTGTAAGTTTATTTAATAGAAAATAAATGTTTAACTAATTGAAAATGCATTTATTAATAAAAAATAATAAAAAAAAATGCATAGAAGAGTAGGGTAAGTTAACTGAAAGGGTAATATAAATTATTTTGCTTTAGTTGAAAAAGAAAGACACACACACAAAAAGTAATGCACAAATGCACAAAGTAAAGATAATGTTGCACTTTTATTATATAGTTGCATAAATTAGCAATAAAGAATGCGTGATTTGCATAAAGGTAGATATTTAATTAACAAGGAAAAGGTTAAAAAGGCATGCAGAACGGTGTTTCATTAATAAAGAGAAAAGGCATGCAAAGCGATAATTAATCAGGAAGGAAATTTGCATAAGAAAACACATGCAGAGCGGCATTTAATTAACAAAGAATAAATTAAACAGCATGCAAAACAATATCTAATTAACAAAAAAAAGTTAAAAGGTGTACAAAACATAATTAGTCAAAAAGAAAAAAAGTTAAAAAGGCATACAAACGATGTTTGACTAACAAGCAAAAGTTGCTTGAGAAAAAAAAGCATGCAAAATGATAACGACGAAGAAGTTAAAGGGTGTGGCCATTTAATTAGCAGAGAAAAAACCGCGGGAAAAAAGCTTTCTGGAATATAGCACGCAAAAATTGAGAAAGGACTTAATTAATGTTATCGAAAAAGCATAAGACGAATTCAAACAAGTAATGGGTAATCGAAGTAGGCTTAAATAGAAAAGAGTGCTCGATTGACTAATTGAAAACAGAAATGAAAAGCTTCCTAGTTGCTTTCTCTGTTGGAAAAAGAGGTAAGCTTCTTTTAGCTCTCTCGAGAATAAACATTGTAAAATGAAATTGCAAAACTAATTTTGCAGTAGAACGCAGTCAACTGTGGTGTAAAGAGTAAAATTATTAGTATTTGAATCATTAATTGTTGTCAATTATTGACACTAAATTATGACAATTAATAATTCTCGAGCAATCTTATAAGTCTATATTTTAAGTTTTTCAGCAATATTTCAGAAGTGAAAAAGGAGTAAAGGATTAAATGAAAAGAATGTTTGAGGATAATAAACATTTGAATGTACATTAATAAAGATATAGTCATTTTGGATGTATGAAGGAAAGTGCAAAGTAGCAAATTACAAGGAAACATAAAAATCATTACACAAAAATTTTTTCATTATAATATTATATACATTTCATGGTATAAAAATGAATGAGAATGAAAAAAGTACAAATCGAAAACTAAAAATTTTTTAAATCAAAAGGTAATACATAAAATCTCTTGTTCTGAACCCTGCAGAGACACCATCGAAACATTTTGAAAAACTAATTATAGAACCCCAAACATCACAGCCAATAAACAATTCTTCACACAAATATTAAACCACAATTTGATAAATAATGAATCAACACAGCTTAAATTACGATGCCAAACTACCATAAATAACAAAACTTGAAAAAAAATACGTTTAAAACATTAGCAAACGAAAGAAAATTGAAGAAAATGGAATTAAAAACAAACAGTTAAACAGAAAAAAAAAAGAAAGAAAACAGGAAAGCAATACTATAAAAAAAGGAAGGGAAAAGTAACTCAACCCAAACAATGCATTTTAGAAGTTATTCAGCCTATTGCACTTTTCTTAAACATCAAAAAATCGAATTTGAATTTGAATTTGGAAAAGTTCCTTCTTAAAGAAGGAACTTTTCCAAATTCTCTCTCTTTAAAAGTCACAAGACACAAAAAAAAAGAAACGGCGATCTACGCGATGACGGAAGAGTTAGGGTGGAAGGTTGGAAGGTGATGGCTCTTCATCTTCACGCATGCATTGCAGTGCGGCTTGAACAGTGGGTAGTGCTTCTGAAAACGCTTCTAAAGATCAAGGGAAATAGTTAAGAATTTCTTTTCCTCAAATTAATATTGCTAATTAATAAAAAGCTTTTGCACCTACCAAGGATGAAATAGTGCTGGGCCTCTGCGACTCTGTCCACTAGTTTAAGCCTCCTTCGTTTCACAACCCTTTCATTCATTACGTGCTTCGCGACAATGGGACACCATTCCATGAAATCGAGTTCCAACATTTTGTTATGTATGAATTGTTTGCATAGATTTTTCCTTACGTTTTGAGGATATCATAAACTGAATGGGAAGAGAGGGATAAGAGATTGGGAAGTATGAGCTCATTAATTAGTATTTTGCTGTTGAAGTGAGATTGACTAAATTTATCTAAAAATTCACTGGTAATTCAATCAATTTTTTGGACAAAGATTTAATTGAATGTTGCCGCATAATTGACCAGTACGATATGTAAAAAAAATTTTTTTAGTTTTTATCCCTGTGATAAATTAAGCAATGTATGTGTTGTTCCTGAAAATTTTAAATGGTTAATGACAATTTCAAGGAACTGTTCTTTGTTTTCATTTTTCTTCTTTTTTGCAAACTTGGAAATGAAGGATTGACAAGGAATTCATGTTAAATAAATGAAAATATTAAAATTTGAAACGTGTAAATTCTATCTTCCATTTCACTATCTGCATTTAAGAGTGAATATTATTAATTTAATTATTGTCATGGAAATTAAAAGATGTTCGCTACCAAAAAATTTAAATCTCGCCTCTAAAACGAAAAAAATTATACCCAAAGAAATCGAGTAAATTGCTAATCAATTTTTTGATAAATTTAACCAATTTCACTTCAACTGCAAAATACTAATTAATGAGCTCATACTTCGTAATCTCTTATTCCTCCCCCCATTCAATCAATAATGCCTCAAAACGTAAGGAAAAATGAATGCAAATGATTCATATATAATAAAATGTCATTTCATCAATTAATATAAGACTTATGCTAAAAAGCAACTTAATTGCGTGAATATTCTACGTACGGATTTATCATTTCTTTAAATTCTTACTTTTAGAAAATTCACTGCCAATTATTTTGTTTTCATATATTTATCAGCTCTACCTACTTTTAAATATCTTAATCGCGGGCATACTGCCATGTTTCTTTTGATTAAATATTTTACGGACATAAATACAAAACTTTATATTTTTATCTTTTCTCTAAAACTTCCTCAAGTGAATAAATAAAATAGTTTTCGACATACAATTAAGATTTTCATTATTATAATTGCAAACTTACTAATGCTAATAGCAAGCACTTTTTTTAAAACATGCTTGTATATTGTTGCCAATGGAAAATGCCAAATGAAACTGACGTTGATAACTTAAATAGGCCAACTAGCTTTCCATTGTTTCATGTAGCTGTTTGCGTTGAATACTACTTAAAAAAAAAAAAATGATTTCTTAGTGTGCAATAATAATCAGATCAGTAAATTAAACTTACTCACTTTTTATTTGTTGTTAATTTGAGTAAATTAATCGTTACACATGAATCATTATCATCATTAACAATCGAACCATTATCACCGAATAAAATTCAAACTGCTGCAAATGAATCATGATGATAGCAATGTTAATGTGATGTTACTGATAACGATAGCGTGATTAATGTAATGATAGTGATGGTGAACACAATGACAGTATAGATAAAAAATTAAAACTTCAGTAAAATTTGAAAGTTTTGAAGAAAAAAATGGAAAAATGTAAAAACTACTCCGAATGGAAAGCATGCAGTGAGTAGAAAAATAACAAAACAAAAAGTATGTACGATGAAAGATATTCAAACATTTAACTGATTAATAATAAGACTGGAAAAATGCATTCAATTAAAATTATGTAAAAAACATGCAGTAAGTTCAATTGACAAGAAAAAAGTCAATTATTATTCGGCTAGAGAACATGCAATAATATCAAGTAGCGAAACAAAAACATTAATAAGGTAACAAAACAAATGCATGCAGTAAGCGATAAGGAGCATGCAATGAATAAAATTAAGACATATTTTTGATCAATAATGTAACAAGAATTGTTTCAATAACGAGGCACATGCAATAAGTGATTAAAAAAGCATGCAATGATAAAAATTAAGATATTTTTCTACTTAATAAGTAGTTTGTTATTTTTCTACTCATTGCATTTTTTGATGCATAAGTAATAAAAAAAAAAGCAGGCATTGAAGTTATATAAAAGGTAAGTGCAAAAGGATAGAAAAGTAGTCGAATATTATTTGGCTAGACAGCATTCAATAATAGCCAAGTAGCAAAACCTATATCTTTATTAATATACATTCAGATGTTTAGTCTTCAAAAAGTTTCAGAAAAAGTTTTAGTTTCAAAAAAAAATGCCTTAATTTTCATTTTCAAAGCCATTTTTGAAATTCTGGCTTTATTTGGCAAACTAAAGCAGCAGTTGTAGAAATTAATTGACAAACGAGAAATGTTATACATTTATAATACTGAATTCAGTTTTTAGTGTGCGGCATCTGCGGCAAGTAGTGAAAGAGTCCACGCATCAAAACTTCATAAGTAGAATAAGTAATAACAATTTAACTTCTTTCTTCTGAATGCTAACACGTGAGCTGATAGGTAACATTGGATAAAATTAAAAAATTAAAAATACATATTTTTCATACTTTAGTTTTTTCATTCGCTGTGGGCATTACCTTCGAATGCTACCTTGATATACGACCATGCGAAGAACCGCAGCAGTAGAAATATGATTGGTGTGTGGGTTCAAGGCGTCTACTACTGTTATGGAACGAAAGGCAGGTGAAACGAAAATTGGAACTCGTGGAGAGAGTGGAGAGTTTGCAATATCTCTATGTTTAAAGTGAATATTATTTTGAAGCTTAGTTTGAAACCAAAGAATTCATTTAATTGTAAAAAATGAGATGTAAGTAATGATATCATAGAATTAATGATAACTGGACTGTTCTTTCAGGCTGGTTGAAATTCCTATATTATTTGGCCCTCTTTACGTGACTAGCCTGTCTGTTCTAATTATTCTTCTTCCTCTATCCAGTGAAAACCGGCTCAAAGGAGCGGACAAGCAAGTTAGTTGATTTATAAAACGAGTAACTCAGAGGAAAAGGTAAAAATGAAAAATGAACAAAAAAAGAAAGAATTTAAAAAAATAAGAAGAAAAAATGAACAAGAAGAGAAGAAATTTCAAAAATAGGAGAAAAAGTTTGAGAAATCAAAAAAAAAGGAAACGATTTTTTTTAAACACTTTTTTCTGAACAGTAATGCAAGTGAATTCTGATAACAAGAGACTGAAATGGTACATCGTCTTTTCAACGGCATACGGTAGTTTTTGCGGCACTGTAGTTATAGTTCAATCAATTTGCTGAATTCTTGAACATTTTAGACTGTTTTCTGCTTTGAGCATAAAATTTTAAGGAAAGATTTTCTACGGTGCAAAAGCTGTTTTTTTTTTTCACTGTTTGACCGTTGAAAAATAGATTTATTCTAGAATTCAGCTTCACCATTTTTTTTTATCTCATTCATATTTAACGTTCCAACTTGCCTGTTTTTTTTTAATTTTTTCTGTTCAATGTTTTGGATTTTCTTGTCATTAGTATTATTTAATCCCTAGAATTTCTGCCTTTTATTTTACTACTAACGAGATGCAAAATATTTTGCTTTTTGCTAATATTCTCTTTCAAATTTTCTTGTAGTTTGTTAACACTTTATGTGACAATATTTTTTTTTTTTCAAATTCATGACAACTACAATACTGCTCTTTTTGTCATTACCATTTACGTAATTTCCTACTTATAGTTTTACTCGTGAACTAATTACATTGTAATTTATGGCAATTCTAGCTTTCTTTGAAACATGCTCCTTAAACTACTTTGGAGAAATGTAGCAATTATGCAAAGGATTTTTTGGCACCAATTTTTAAAAAATTTCTAACAGAAATAATAAATTTTTGGCAGCAACTGACTGATGGAGAATGAATTGTTTTCCTTTTGTATCTTATGCGAAAATTTTTTTCTTCCATTATCTGGTACCACTTTACTGATATCCCATTGATCTATTGTAACTTTCACTATCACTCTTCTTTACAAAAGCTGGTATCACGACTGTATTCGCCTTGACTAGCCTTTTTCTCAAGTGTTATCCATATTTGTTCGAATTTCGAACTTCCAGAATTTGAGGACATGGCGAAGAAAGTTATTTTATATTAACTTTAAAAGAATACATTTGGCTGTTTTTTTTTTTTACTTGAAAATTGTCCGTAGAGATAAAAGAATGAGGACCAAACCAGAAAAATTCTTTGCTTTCTGACATTAAGTTTCGCTGTTTCATTTTCTGTTCTGCGTGAATTTCAGCTTTTTAATTTATCACTTTGTATTCAATCTTTTTAAATGATGCTTAGTTTTTTCTCGCTACTTCTGTACGCTAATTTATTGAATAATTTTTTTCCTCAATGCATTTCTTTTTTAATAATCATTAACAGTTAAATGTTCTAGTTTTGTGCATGCTCTTTCCTTATTGCGTGTTTCTTTTGTTATTGGACCTCTCATAACATGCTCTCTAGTCCAATAATTGACTACTTTTTTTTTTTCTATTTGCACTTTTTGTATGCTTCTCACATAATTTTAATTAAATAAGTTTTATCGGTTTTTATTATCAGTTAAATGTTTCAACTTTTTTTTCACTGCACGCTCTCATTCGAGCATGGTAATAGAGTAGTTTTTTTTTTTTTTTTTTTTACATTTCTCCATCTTCTTTAAAAACTTTCACATTTCATGAAACTTGAATTTTTTATCAATATTGAATACAATAACGTACAATGACTTGTACGTTATTGTATTCATCATCACTGTCACTATATTACGCTATTGATATCGGTAATATCACATTATCACTGCTATCATTATGATTCACGTAAGCAGTTTGAATTTCATTCGCTGGTAATGATTCGATTGACAACTCAAGTTATTGACATAACAACATATTTGCCGCAACTGATCGTACAATCAATCATATGCTAGATATTATAGATTGTAAAAATGATTATTATTATTCATATTATTACCCATTATGTATAGCGTGTAATTTGATCAAATGAGCAACAAATAAAAAGTAAAAAAATTTAATTTGCTGATCTTTTGATTATTATTATATGAAATTACCATGAAATTACCAATTTACAAGTATTTTTAAAAAGGATATGCTTATTATTAGCACTGGTAAGTTTGTAAAAATAAAAAATAAAAAATCGCTTTTCTATAGTATTCCGCGCGTACAGCTCATGAAACAGTGGAAACGTTAATTGTCTTATTTTATAGATATGGACGTTGATTTTATTCGGCATTTTATCATTGACAGCAGTTTACAAGTATTTTTTAAAAAGGATATGCTTATTATTAGCACTGGTAAGTTTGTAATATATTCAATAAACTTCAATTATGTGTCGAAAATTATTCTATTTAATCATTAGAGGAAATTTTTAAAAAATCATAAGAATATAAAGCTTTAAATAGAATAAAAATTTTAAAAATATGCATGAATGAAATATTCAATTAAAAGAGATGCGATTAGGATGTTTAATATAGATGGAGCTTATAAATATATAAGAGCGAAATAACTAGTGGTGACTTTTTAAAAAAGATTTGAAAGAAATGATAAATTTATGCGTAAAATCTTTGCGCAATTAAAATATTATTATTCAATTACATAATAAAATTGCATTTTATTATGTAATTGAATCCTGTATCATTTACATAGATTTTTCTTACATTTTGAGGATAATACAAATTGAATGAGAGGAGATGGATAAGAGACTGCGAAGTATGAACTTATTGATTTTGTGGTTGAAGTGAAATTGGTTAAATTTACCAAAACTAGATAAACAGTATTTACTCAATTTTTTCATGGACAAAATTTGGTTGATTTTCCTTATCTTTCTAAAGGTAAGATTTAATTTTTTTCGCTAATAAAGTCTAAGTTATACAATATATATATATATATATTGTATAACTATATACAATATATATATATATATATATATATAGTTATATATAAAATATATATATATATAATGATATAAAATATATATAATATATAAAATATATATATATTGCTTTTTATCAGTAAAAAAAAGAAAAAACTTTTCCTTTTTTTGTTTGATTTCCACGATCATAATTAAATTAATGATATTCACTTTATAAAATGCCAATGGTAAAATGAAAAAATAATACTTACACCTTTCATATCACACTTTTGGGTGAATTGCGTATGTTTGGAAAATAGAACTGAATATGTAAAACAAAAATGTTGAATTACATACAGTTGTTGATTATCAACAGGGAATTGGTTGGTTGTCTTTATAATCAAAGTAATTTTCACGACTTCAAACAGTAGCATGATGTAAATGTTAATTGTTATATAGTATTGCTTTCCATAAAATTTTCCAGTTTTATGATCAAAATGTATGAATTGTGAAATATTTTTTTTTTTTTTTTTTTTTTAAGCTTAGTCATAGGAAATTATAAATTCTTTTGCTATTTATGATGGTTTTGGGAAAGGAAATAGAAAATGACTTTGCTTACTGTTGAACCAATACAGAAGCACTTTAAGCATATTAGTTAAAAGACAACAAAATATATGGAATCTTGCAGATTCAAATGCAAAATCTGAGTATGAAATTTGAGTCATATTGAAGTTTTCTAAAAATTCAACTTCAATTTCTGAGCTTATGTGTATTAATTAGATTTAGCGAGTAACATTTGTCCAAGCAAAACAAGCTTATTTCGTAAATTTTCAATTTTTTGTTGTTCAATCTGGTCATGCAAATAACTTTTACTATATGCTTGTACTTAATGATATGCATGCATGCATGCTTCTAATATTTTTATTCCTGTAAAGTTTCTGAATTTCTCTTCAATATTAGTGCAATTACTCCAAGTATTTTGTTTAATTGAAACAGTCGTTAAACAAGCTGGTAATAGATTAATGAACCATGGCATAAGTCATGATATTTAATCACATTAGAAGTAAATTGAAATAGAAATGATTTTAACCAAAAATATTTCTAATAAAAAAGTGCTCCCAAGACTGAAACTTTGCCATTTTCCCCTTCTAGTGAATCATTAAACAACCGCGACTGCAAAATATAATTGATAGAAAAAACTGAAGCAAATGCCTTTTTATTTTGTGTTTGTATTCCATAGAAATCACAATAAATTGTGAAGAAGGCATTATCATGGATTCATGTTTGCTGCATAAGGAAGACGATTGGAAGGTTTAGAAGAAAGTTCAATATTTTTTCTTTCAAGTAACTCATTGTTATGTAGCTCATTGTTTTTAATTACCTTTACCTTGCAATAGATGCCATGGCGTCTTGCCAGATTTCTGCCTAATCACTTAAAATAAAAGGTGTAGTACAGGAATACTTTAGGCAGACAAAAAGCGAAGTAAGAATGCGCTAATACAAACGACTTCTGACTTAAGGTATCTGTAAATCTCAATGTATAACAGCAGTAAGAGCAGCAATATTACCGTGATTTACCGTGATAGTTTCCTGACTGTAGCAGTTTCGAAACATTATCCTTATTGTTGAAATGAGTCACTCCCACTGTTTGCCACCATTCTATTTATTAAAGAATTTCTCATATGGAATAAATTTAATATTCTAATCTTGTACTGAAATGAAAATATTTCTCATTTCTTATTTTTATAGTTCTTGAAATTGAGCTTTTCAGCTTTAATAATTTCACATCCTGAGTTTATCTAAATTCATTAGTCATCAATTTCCTAGTCTTTCGACTTTTAGCAAAAATATATTGCACTTTTTTTCATTATTTGTGGTTCAGAATAAATATTTTGGGGCAAAACGAAACATTTATATTTATAAGAAAAAAATTCAACAATTAAAAGATCCAAATACTAATCAGAATATTTATTGGTTTGTAAATTTATTAGATAGATCGAAAACAAACTGAAATGCATTTAGGTTAATGTTCAATTAATTCAACAAATAGAAAATCTTTTCCTTGGAATCACGCATGCTAATTTTGTTTGATAAGCTTAGGCCATTTCGACGAAACATCATAATAAGCTTACGAAATTTCGATTTGATAACAAAAAAAGAGTTGTCAAGTGGTCAGGCTTGATAATTACATTTAGAAATTTTTTTTGTGTTTTTAGATGACTGTAAATTACAACTTGGAATTATCAAACTCAAAGCCATGGGCATTTTTTCTTATTTTGTTACGATGGCGTGGAAGTATTTGGAAACTTGTGTTAATCGAACTCCTCTCATTCTTATTAATGTTTTTGTCCATTAATATATTTCTCAACTACATACTTCCAGAAAAGTCACGAGAGTAAGTAATTCCTTCAGTTATTTTTTTTTTCTTTGATTTTATTTCAATTTTGAGTCTGCCATCTTACATCTATAATCTTTTATGAATAAATAATATTGATAGATTAGCTGAGGAAATTTTTTCACACCGTTGTTTATTTAAAGTATATTCTTCACAGCTTTAATAATCTAATTAAAGTATGGTTATGGAATATAATTGGTGTCAAATGAATTCCTCGTTCCTTTGTTTATAAACTCATGATAGAGTGATAATTCAGAGTAGCAGCAGAAATAACACAATGGTTCAAATCACAAGAAACTTTTAAAATGATACCCATCGAATTTATGCTTGGTTTTCTTGTCCAAGCAATCATAACACGATGGCAAAAAATGATTCATGATATTGGATTCATTGATAGGTTTGACAGAATTGCTTCTTTAATTTTTTTCGTCTTTCGAAATTTGGAAGTTTTGCCTCCAACTTCTGTTGTTACAATAGAATGTATTTTTTCCTTCCAATTAGTTTTATTTGACTTTTGTTTCAAAATGATGTTTTATCGTTTGTTTGCTAAAAGGAATGGATCAGTTTTCATCAACCTTGGTCCAAATTCTTTACGAATGTCATCTCTTCCCTGTTTTTTTTCCCTCCCCCCTCCCCCCTCTCTTATTGATAAGGAAACAATCAATCACTAAGGAAGTTTTGTTATTCTTATAGTCTATCGTTAACAGTAGCTGGTTATATTCATGGTAATACGGACTACAGTCGCATGATTCGACGTAATATCGTACGTTATATCTGTCTCTCACAAGTACTTGCTTCACGAGATTTTAGTATTGCTGTACGGAAACGTTTTCCAACCATAGATTCTATTGTTGCAGCTGGTAAGTTATGTGATTCTATTTTTTTCCTTTTTCAACTTTTAATCGAAAAATCGATATACAATTAGCCAGATTTTAATTTTAGTTTGTTAACAGTGGTTTTTGTTTTTAAAATTTTTTTACTAATTCTTTTATCAAATCTGAGCATTTCTGTGCTTGCTAAGCAGTTATAAAATATTCAAAATCTCGTGATAATTTTTGGTTTCATGCTACCGCACGAAAAGAAAAAATTCGACGAAATAAATAATAATTTGGGATCCGGATATTGGTTACCGGTGCAATGGGCACTTTCCATTGTCCACACAGCCCGTCATAGACAGCTGATCAACAGTGATTACTTTTGTGAACGTATTTGTGAGGTATTGCAGCGATTTACCGCAAATTATTAAAATCATTTTTTCAGAAAAAAAGTTCTTTAATAATGTTTAATCAAATCTTTTTCAGGAAATTCGATGTTTTCGGAATAATTTAGCTAATTTATGCAAATTTGATTGGGTGCCATTACCGCTGGCTTACCCTCAGCTAGTGTATCTCGCAGTACATGTGCATTTTCTGATAACACTTATCTCAAAGCAAGAAATTATTATACCAGTGGTACAGTCCAACATTACACAAATGTCCAACACTACAGCGATAGTCAGCAAACTGATTTAATTTCTTGCATTGCCTTTTTCTTTGTTTTTTGATTTCTGGAATTGCCAGAAAAAAAGGAAACAATTTGATTTCAATTTTTATGCTGGCTCAAGAATTATTCAGACTTACAAATATTATTATTACAGTTACATCGTTGGTGTCCATTAACGCCAACTATGCAGTTTTTTTTTTATATGGCTTGGACAAAAGTTGCAATGGTACTCATTAATCCATTCGGCGAAGATGATGATGATTTCGAGACAAATGCATTAATTGATCGAAATTTCAAAGTAAAATATAATTTCATAAACTTCTTTATACATCTAATCTACCGGAAAATTCCATTTCCTTTTTTTAAACTACCTTTGTAACTGACACTTTTTCGTCTAGAAATAATTACCACATTAATTTATGACTATAATTAATTACACAAGAGAAAAAAATTTATATTGCCATTGCTTTACGTTTAAATTAGGAATATATTCCTGGTCTATATTCCTGAATCACAGGATTCTTTAGAGGATATCAAAATATTTTTGAACTCTATAAAGAGTTTAATTTGATTAGAACTACAATAAAGAATAGAGAACAGATCACCTAATCGCATAGATGCTTATTTGCTTAATTTGATCTTAATGCTTACATTTCAGTTCCATTTATAATTAACGACGATTGGTTAATCTTTTCTCAAAAATACTTAGTGAAGCTGAAATAAAAAAAAAAAAAAAAAAATGCAGCTGGTTGAACTCAAATCTTTTGGAATATTAAAAATTACTATTAGCTTTTTCAGGTAGGGATGAGAATCGTAGACAGTACAAGTGATGATGTACCAAAACAAATGAAGGACCCATTTTGGAATTGCAATGCTGAAGCGTTATGCAGCAAGGAATCTATAAGAATTAATGAAAAATTAGATGGATTAGTGGGTTCAACTATAAAACTTCCGTAATATTATTATGCATTTATGGTAGTCAGATTTTTTACTATATTACTGGAAATTAAACCGGCACAAAATGAAATTGAAGTGAGATAGTAGTTATGTAATTTCTTAGAGGATGAAAAAATCCAAAAAAAGAAAAGAAAAACTAAAAGATTTTTACATGGAAAATTTAATTTATAAGAATTTATCCGAATACTAATAGTATTTACAGACTTGTAAACAAATAAATATATTAAAAGTGCAAAAAAGAGGATAGAAATTCCTGAAATATCAAAAATTCCTCATACTTAACATCTCTCTTGTTAGGGAAACGAACGATATCAGACAGATACTAATGATACCGTTGAAACAAGATAATATAAATAACATCAGGAATATTCGCTATCCAGCTCGAATAAGACAAAGATTGCAGAAAGGAAGTTTTACAGATGATAGAAAGTATGTCAATAGTGAACAAATCACGTTTTGAGAAGATGGTTAAACTTAATCAAAAGTAAAAGATGAACTGATGCAGCATCATACACCGAATTTTCATTTTGAATAGCCAAATATGCTACGTTAACTAAGAAAATCGCATGATCAGTGTGATCAACCGTAGATCTGTTACAAAAATACAGCACTTGGGAAATGCAAAATCCCACCATATACGAAAAGAAATACTAAGCTCACGAATCTTTTAGTTTGTGTGTTTATGTTTTATATGGCTGCTGTTAATCTTAAGTTCCTTCCTGTTAATCGTCTTTTTGATCCTAGTTTTATGTAACATTCAAGATCTTCAAGAATATGCTTCGGAATCCAAAGATTTCAACTCTTTAGTTAGCAAATTTTAAGTATTTCATACAAAATGTAGACCATGAATCCAAAACATCTCGACACATAATCTTCGAAAACATTGTTTCCACTGTTATTTTTTTTTCTTACCTTGAAAGGCGAGGAAAAAAAGCTCTCAAATTCATTTATTTCAGCTCTAATACCAATCAATATCATTCAAGAAGTGTCATACAAAGTGCGACAGGCGTAAGGTGGGAAGCGCATTTCTAATCTTTCAAATCCTTTTTTAACTATGCCGAAAATCCGGGATTTAAAAATACTTCACCTCTTATCAAATAAATTTAGCAATGTGTCAGTTCAAGATGTACCCCGCGGTATACAGGTGAATTTTAAAAGCCCGAAAATTTTGCTTCACAGTACTTCCAACGAATCCATTGCATATGCGAACACTGAGTCACTAAACCATGGTGAAAAATCTTCAAACTTTATTCTATTAAATGAAACGCCACACCATGCAAATCACCAGTATATAAGAGCCATGAAAGGTGAGTATCATACAAACTATAATCCTTGATTCCGAAGCTCGGAACCCACTACGAAACAAATAGGATTGTAGGGGCAAATATTTATTTTTATTTACTAATATATTGCGACAAAAAAACAATCGATTTCCGTATCTGCGATGTCCTTTTTGTTTTTAAAACCCTCTGATTGAAGATAATTTGATGAATGACAAATTAGAATCTGAGGATCTAAATTTATGTGATTTTTTTTGCAGTGGTGAACATGCTAAGACAGTATCGCGAAACCACTGGGGGATTTAACCTTCCAAAAACAACAGAACCTTCATGCTATCAGCAGTACCAAACAGATATATCGAATGAGTCGACAGCAGATGAAGATGAGAATGAGAGTTTTGAGCGGATTGTAAGGCTCTAAATGATATGAACCTAATGGCGGGATTTTGTATATAAATTACTAAAACACTTGGTATAGTATGACTGGTACAGCTAAATCATTTCTGAACTGAAGCGAGCATAAGTGAATAAAAAAAAACAAAAGAAAAAAAAACTAAAAAACTAGGAAGCACAGTATCTAATGGTTAAACTAAAAAAAAACAGAAGGATAATGTTTTTTTCAAAATTTTTATGCTTAATTTTCGAAAAAAAAAAAAATTGAAAAAATGAAAAGTCCAAAAAGCAGCAGAAACTCTGAAATTTCTAAAGACACTTAATGTCTCATAGTTGTCACGAACACTTCCTGTAATGATGCGCTCCATAAATATCCGAATAGTATAATGAACCAGTGCTTAATGATAAGAATTAATAAAGTCTTCCAAAAAAAAAAAAAAAATTGTTGCTATTTGATGACTCTGTACAATATGCTACACATAAAAAACACAATATCGCAGGTAATAATATCACAGTTATCTGCAAATCAGAGAAAAGTATCTGTAGAACTTATGAAATGCCGCCAGTGAGAAATTAATGAGTTCCTATAGAGACAAAAAGTGATAGAAATATCGACAGAGATTGGTAGCGATAACAACGTCAAAAGATTATTTTTTCTGAACCAAATATTTCTCAGCTTTTCGAATCAAATCTCCCATTCCTTTATATTGTGCCAAAGAGCTTGCTTCATCGACTGGTAGCCACCTGACACTTTGGTGCTCATTCGACAATTTAACTTCCTCCCCATCTCTCAATTCTGCCAACCAATACTTCACTGTTTTCTGAAATAAATAAATGACGATACAATGATTATACCAATTACTTGCGATATTATTATTACATTTCTTATAATAATTACGCAAGCACAAACATTACTACATATATCAAATAATTATTAAGTAGAACTACACTTTCCCACCTGTTTGTTAACTTCCATCCCGTACCGATCACTTTTTTTCACCACGTATTCCAGGACTTCCACGAAATCTTTATGCACGTCCAAGTGATCAGCCGTTATTCCAGCCTCTTCACGGGTTTCACGTAGTGCTGCTAGCCACTCATCTTCGCCGGGATCAACATGGCCTCAAGAGAAATTAAATAAAAACTAAATAATTATGTTGCGAAAGACATACACATATATATATATATATATATTCATTTAATAGATATAGATACAGAAATTATTAAATTTGATGGCATGAAATTACAACTGAACCGCAGCAAGTGAGCAGTTGAAAAGAGAGAACAGTTTTTCAAACTTTAAGAAATCTTGCCAGAAAAATGTTCAGAAAAGCAATATAGAATCGACCGCATTGATAAAGGAAGGTCATCACATACATGAATCGAGGTTAAGACAAGCAAAACACTAAATTGCTAGATCATTCTTACAAGGTGTACTGTTAAATAGACATTTCAAACAAACAACAACCTTTAGGAGGAGTCCAATGATGTGGTGGATATGATGCCTGTAGCAAGAGATATTCTATTCGACCACATTTCCGACGGTAAATTAGCATACCTGCCGCACGTACAACATCTGTCATCATCCAAATATGTGAACCAGGTCGTAGAATTTCCCTCCACTACGTCTACCCGTCCATCCGCAAAATACAAAGCTAAATGACAGTAGTCCATTCATCTGGCTTACTATTTTTTTTCTTCAGACTTGTCCGAGTTATAGATTGCTGTGAAGTATGCCTTAACAAGCAAGAAGTCTACCAAGATTTCCGGGTAGACAGCCATCTTTGTGTATCACTTAGCACGTTATCTACAGTGTTTCAAGTTTTATCACGCAGTTCCTGGCCCACTTCATACTTCTACTTTTCCTATCATCTTTTTTCTTTCTTTTGGGAAATGGTGGCCAAGTATAATATCACTCGTTAACCAAGCGTAATATTTTCAATGAATAAAAGAAAGCAAAGTTTTAGGGAATACGCAGGAGAAAAGAGCTTACAATATCCTGCATTTTTAGTACATTTTGATGGGAATGTTTAATGTAAAGAATTGGCGAAATCTCATAACGGCAGTTAAGAAATCTGTGGACTGCTGTAAGAATACAAAAAGTAAAATTGTTCAGCTTTGACATTTTTTGAAGCCTCGAATAGGAGGAAGATTCTTCGAAATCACGCCGAAATGAAATGAACGGTTCATGAGTGTCATGGGTGATCCGATTCAAGATTGTTCATTCTGCAGTCGTAAGAGCAATAATAATAGTAGCGACTCAGAGGTGTTTCCAGTCCTTCTCTACACTTTTAGAAATGCGGCAATTTTGCAAAGCGTGAATGGGTACTGGCAAAATGGAGGTCCACTCCACGAAGGTCCCGGGGAGATTTGAACTCCCGTCGCAGGATTCAGAGTCCTGAGTGCTAACCACTACACCACGGGACCGCAGATGTAAGATTTGCGATTTCCAATTCTGACCAGTCTTTGAATTTTTAATATTTGTTTAATATTCAGATTTCTATTTTTACAAGTTTTTATTTTTGAACTCCGTGTAAGAATAAGCAGGTGAAATAAGCGGCATTGGGTTTTAATTTTTGTGTGTAACATACGCTTCCAGTAGCTTTTGTGAAACGTTAGAAATGGTCAGTGAACAGAACGTACCTGCCCAACAAGAAAGATAACATTGAATCCATTGCTACTATAAGAGAAATGTGCAGCCTTCCTTACTTTTTCATCTAGATTCTACACAACAGGTCATCCTATAATATTTTTGCATTTCCTCAATTTTTTATACGTTGTTAACCACAACATTTCATATTTTATTATATTATACGTTGTTATTATACAAATTCATTATCATTATACAAATCTGAAATATAATACCATACAAATATAATATAATATAGTACTGCACAAATATCATTTTAGGCTTTGAGGTTCAACCTTTTCATATTTCCCTCATCTACTTTCATAGCCGTTTATTTCGAGGTGTTATATGTCCTTTAGTGGTATTTAATCTTCCGAAGTAATGTCATGCTACCAGCTAGCGATCTTTTCAATGTCGAAACATAATAATCCCAAGAACGGGATTCAATCATCATATGAAACTGCAACCAGCGTGAATCATTATACGTGATAAAAACTTATACTACTTGTTAGTTGTTAGAACAGGTTAAATAAATTCCCTACTTCAAAAAGTGTAGAACGAAAGATTCATACTACTAAATAGTATATTATATTCCAAATCTTGTGACTCTTCTTACTTCCTGTTTTTGGAGGTCTTCATCTTTCCTTATTATCTCAGCTCATCAATCCTACTGTAGAATAAATCATGCCTTTGCTCGTATGAGAGGCGCAAGTCACACCCAGCACGACAGTTCGTAATGGTGTATTTTTCATAATCTCTTATGATTGTTAACTAACGCCTGCATTAAGAGGCCTCTATTGGTAAGTTATTTGTAATGCGGCAATGTCGCAACTTTAAATATGTCCAAGAACTTTTATTCTTTAACCAAGAAAAGCTAGTTACATTTATGAAAAAAAAAGCTTTGGAAATGCGCATATCTACAAGTTTAGGATACCTACGTATAAAAAGCTAGAAAAAATTCTGATAAAGAAGCTTTATGAAAATGATGTCACTTTGAATTTGAACTTCCTTATATGCCTCACAAATCTGAATTTCTTCTCATGAAAGGAAATTTCACAGCTTGAGGGAGCAATTTACCGAAACTTTTAAACCTCACACCCCTTTGAAAACTACCAGTTTTCTTTTTTTTTATTAGAGGTATTCCCTAAAATAATTTAAATCGACTTCAAATCTGTAATCTAAAATCTTTCTACACAAAAATACCACCAAGGCACTACAGCTAAGACCTAAATGGCAGCAGTAAGTCGATATGCGACTAACAAATAAATTTTTAGTAGTGAACTGCTGAAATACTTCGCGAAAAAGTGCAGGAGAAATCAAGTTAGTGCAGAGATATTTTGAAACAGTTTCTCGGCTGAACACAGAATTTTCATGAAAATGTATTGTAAAATCCCTCAACCTTGCATTTAAAAAAAAAAACGTAGGGATTTTTTCATCTTTTTTTCGGTGTGTTTGAATTGAATTGGTCAGGAAGTTATAATTAAAATTTTGTACTTTATATCCATTATAACTTAGAAAAACTAACTAGTTCTCACGAAAAATGGATATGAAGAAAAACGAAATGTACTTCTAGACGATGCCAAATAACAGTATAGAAAAAACCGACATCTCTTTGAAATTTCTAATATTAACACTAAGCAATCAATTCATTTCAGCCGCGTCGCCACGACTTATTCCGTTTACTAATTCGACAATCCAGATTCCATCCGAATCACGTCGTTTCTTGAATAGAATACGCATTAACTGTCCCACACCAGGTACTTCATCCAGACGGCAACAAATCGCTTTAACTAGCAAGGTATCATTTAAGGAAGCCAAAATACATGGCACTGCTAGAGCAGGTTGTGTACGAATATTTGGAGACTGAAATAGTTGATGATAACGTTGATGATATGATTGATGATACGTGAAATCTGAAATTTCTAATGTGAAAAGTGCTTGAACGAAGACTAGATATTGTAACACTAATCTTTAAAGATTCTAAATATTTCTCAGACGATTGCGATTGAGAAAATTTTGATACAAAGCTTACCAAATTTTCTATGGACCATAACTCATCTCGCTGAATTGTTCCTATATGTCCATCATCAATATGTCGCACATGCACAACGCTGTCACTGAGGCGCTCAATAATTCCTCTAACTTTTGTTTTCTCAAAATCATTACACCGGACCGCACAAAGCATGCCAATTCTCTGGAAAAATATAGCAATAAAGAGGCCATAAAAATCAGATGACGTCTAATTAAGGATGGTGGATGCTTCAATTTACTCAATTTATATTCTAGTTCGCTATTAAAGAAAGTTGTTTTTATAAATTTTTCAGACAAGCTGTGTTACAGCATAATGAAAAGTAGCAATTAAAAAAAGACAAATATTGGTGGAAACAAAAATAACAATTTCGTTAGTATCCAGTTTCTGCATCGGATTCAACGAATCGATATCTTCGATGGAAATGTCATGTAATGTGGTATTCAATGTTACAAAAAATACTGGCCAATCACAATCACTACCGATTCGTCGCACTACTAATTCGCTTCCATCCATGATACTGACAAGTTTATGGTACACCTGGAAAATCAAGTCCTTATATTTTGAACAACATAAAAGACTTTTAATCCACAAATTTTCCTCAAACACTACCATGATCTTTAAATGAAAGCATTTATTGAAAAACACAGCATCCACGCAATTAAGTTCAAGCTTTTTGCACTGCCATTTATCTTGGATTGGTCCTATTCTCAGTGAGAAAAAAAGGATTAGTTATTATTCGGCGGAAAAAAAATTCCAATATATAATTTAATCACACCTGATAGGTTGGGAATAATTGTAGATTCTTCTCAGTATGCAGGAAGAGCTCACGTTCCGTGGATACAGGCTAAAATGAATTCAATTTCAAAATAAGGGCAGAAATTTGTTTAATTTGTGAAAACATTTAAATTCCTTGTAGATCTAACAGATGATACGGTTTGTAAACCAGTAAATACCACTTCTTGCTCCTCGTAATTCTTTGTATTAACGCATAACTGATTATAATCAGCAGGTTCACCGGATATGCAAATTGACTTTGGAATGCGTCCCTTACGTGATGAATCGGATTCCTGTGAACTTTATAAAATGGATGGACGAAGTGATTCATAATTGTAGTAGACCGAAAACACTCTTTGCTAGCATCTCCTGCTCGCTTATAATGCTTTCAGTCAACTGCAAATAATTTTAAATTAAGAACTGTCACCGTTCCAACAGCCTTTCGCGAGCGTTTCAACTTCAGCTGCACAATTTCCCGACTTGTAAGACTTAGTAGATTTTTGTCATACTGTGAGCCTGCACTTAACGAACGTTCTGGAAAAGTATCCTGAAACTCTGAAATAAAAATTTTGAAAACGGCATCTGCATTTCAGAACAAAATGCTGGCAATGATGCAGAAAAAATAGGCTTTCCCAAGTAAAAATAAGGGAATAATAGTGTTTACCTTGTAGGTAAATCCTTTTCGGCTGCTTTTTAGCAATATTGCAGTAATCACTGATAGTTCGATGTGGTGGTTCACCATACTCCAACTTTCGATGACAACTATCCCAAAAAGAATCTGCGGATGCAGATATCTTGCAATCTGAAAAACAAATCCTAAAAATGTTCTATAACATACCTACTACTTCCAACTATACAGATCACATACTATTTTGGTAAATCCTACGTCATGCTCAGGAGTTACTGTTTCCAGTAAGAGAACTGTATCGGTCAAAAGTTTTTGTTACTTATATATCCTATTTCAATCATCTGATTTGGATTTAAAAGGGAATGTTCAGGACAAACTTATCATCAATTAAATTATAATAATGTAAAGATAAATTAAAGAAAATAAAAGAGGACAGTATACAGACAAAAAATGAGCAGAACTAAGCAAGCTGTAAAAGTAAGAAATGATTTTTGGATTACGGAAAAAATCGAAATTTTATATGAATATGACAACCTGCACTTGAATTTGAAGTTACGGAACTTGTTTTGGATGAAACAGTAGTAGCTTTTAACTGTATTGAACGTTTTCCAGATCTTGAGTTGGAAAGAAGTAGCTGCTGAGGTATATTTTTAGTGTTGCATGACGATACCATTCCTGGATGTCCCCCATTGTTGCTGTCCGAAGAGGTATCACTGCGTACCACAGTTCGTGTTGTTTCACCTGATGCAGTATGCCATTTCTTCGATGAAAAATGACATTTCTGAGGGTAAGCACTCTGTAATATTAGAAAAGTCTTGAAATTTTAGAATCCTTTATTTCTTAAAGCTGTTGAGAAAAAGACTGACAAAGTTCCCGCATTAAATCACTTCATCGCCTGCATTTCTTCAAGAAATGATGTTTTAATTTCTGCAAATTCTAAGATGCTTTATTATTGATAAGGATGCGAAATATTACTTCAATCATATTTCGCCCGTATTTTACAGAGCCAAAATAATCATTCGCTGGATTGGAAAATGAGACTGGTGTATCTGTCGTATAGGAAACTGACGAACGCATACTAGTAGACGTTGTCCTAGAGTAAAAGATAGTCTGAATTTAAACTCCTTTATTTAATGCAAAAGATTCGAAAAATTTTAAGAAGTCTACAAAGACCAAGAAATTTTACAGCTTATGTGATAGGCGAATAAAGGACATAGGTAAAACACATTTTCGTAAGCCCAGAAGACATAATGGTATTAGCACTTGAATTATACGATCGGAATTAATAACTAAGGCATGTTTAGAATATTACCAACAACTCTAGTAGAGTTCTCCTTGTTCTTTTAATCTAGTAAAATAACATTTACTGATACTGCCGATTGTATCGACTGATAGGTTGTGCAACAGCCGGTATTGTTGGTGGAGCCGGAAGACTATATGGCCATTGCTGTACCCATGGCTGGTTGATGGTAACATTCTGCTGCTGTTGCGGCATACTGATTGCGTTACTGACATTATTATATCCAACTTCAGGTTGGCCATAACCGTTTTTCGCACATGCAGGAACACCACAATAATTGCTTTGTTGTAGCTGTGGACAAAAAGTATTCTGCAAAAATGGGACATCTTTCATATGCTAAACTGCCCTCCTAAGTCTAAAATTAGAGAAATCATTGAAATAAAAGGCAACAGAAACTTGATACTGTTCATGGGAATACCTCAAGCCTCTATCCAAGATGATTTAAGATGCCATTAACAAGCAGCACGTATGGTTTGTAATTTCCAAGTTACATCCGTTTTCTCATCACCCAGCTATGAAAAAAGAAGGAAAAAAAACTGGCAATGGTTTTTCTTCTTCTGAATTTCCAAAGATCAGAGTAAAACATACCGTTTTCATAAAACCCGGATTGTTGTTGGAAGTAACCATATCTAATTTTGCTGATATATCACATAGCTGCATTTGTAGCGCTATCAGCTGTAGTTCTTGCTCTCGCTTGATACTAAAAAACAATCTCCTTAACAAGTTTAGTGCGAGAAATCCGTGAACTTTCTTATCAAGTTTTATAAGAAATCCCCGCTAATAATTTAAATCTAAATCATAATCGACGAATCCTCAACTTGCTTTCTCCGGTGATATGAAACAACCAAAAATAGAAAAACCCTCCACATTTTTTCACCTCTTGTTAGTTAACAGTAAATCTGAACTTTCAGAGTAGCTAAAAGAAGAAATATTAACATTTACACGATTTTGCTTCAAAAACTAACCTTTCATTAGTAAAATACTCTTTCTCTTTTCTCAGCATTTCTTCCTGCTCACACAACCGCTCCTCCTCGTCATGCAGTTCCTCTTTTCGTTGTGCAAGCTCTCGTACGACATCAACTACCGGAATGCTTTTAAAATCGGAAAAATTTTTAGTTAACACTGCAACTTTTAAGTGAAAACTTGAAGTATTCTGATTAGGAGACAGAGAAAAAACCAAACAAGAATAGCGTTATTACTTTGTGATGTAACATTTGTTTCTTCCTTCATGTATTTTCCATTCATTTCCTTGTGTACTCGTGGTTTCTTGTAATACAGTACAAAATCTGTGTTTGATAATGTCACTTTTGCCCAGTACAAATCACTTGCACATTTTAGTGTTAAACAGACATTGTAATCATTTTCATCCAGTAACTAGAAAAAAGTAGCTTTTATTACTTGATCACCAACTGAGGAGTAAAATAACTTTACTGTCAACTAGCTAATATATAGGACGAACGTTTTTTTCTTTATAAATATTTCATCTGCTTTTATAAGTTTTTCATATGTTATACGTTTTTAATATAAGTTTTTTACATGTTATACGTGTGGATATTTTATAATTATGCAAATTAATGTATATGGAGAAAACAACTAAATTTAATTAAAAAATGCGTGGGTAAGAGACTTGAAAAGGTTAAAAAAGAGGAACGTTGTCTAACCCGTATTCCTTTACTACTATTCTTCTTGTTTGGTGAGAACCTTTTCACTCGACATCGGAATGATGCCATTGGCTTCTCAAGAACTTCAACAGGCTGAAATGTGCAGCTACTTACCAAAATTCATAAGATGAAATTAATTAAATAGCAAATAGTTAGCACCATGATTAGCAATACTTCCAATATCATCTTAAAGGAGAAGGAAATAACTAGAAATCGACTGTAGTCTGCCATATAAGTACCATGCCTATTCATTAAACAATTCTGTTCCAATTTTTCCGATAGTAGCTAGTTGCAAATAATAAAGAACCAGTCTAAGCACACCCATAATTAGACGACCATCATGGAACTTGCTTTCTAAATTATTTGGTGCTGATTCGGACAATGTGTTTAAATTTAATGTTAAGACCTGGTCTTGTAGTTCAAATAGGTCCATCACACTACAAACAATTGTCTGTCCATAATCAACAAGTAGCACTTCACACGTCTTATCATCTGGCCGATAATGACTCGCTATTGCTCTAAAACTGACAACAAATTAATAAAGAAAAAGGAGATAGCAGTGAACTCATATAATACTTAGCCTCATCCAGACTTCAAGATTTCCTACTAAAGTGAATAAATTAAACCCCAATATATGACCAACAGCAGTACAAAGAGACAAGTAAACGCAAGATAAAACTAAGATTCTTGTAAAAATAGCATCTTTTTTTATCACTGTTAGAATCTCAGCCGATGATCCTCTATATACATATATTCTGTCACCAGCACGGAAATGAGTAGAGGAAAACTAGTCCTCATCAACATTGTAGGTTATTGGTTACGGCCATTTACAAAGTATAAAGGAAAAGCTAAACTTACAAACCTGTATATCTGAGGCTGAAACGTTGAACAGTTTGACCTTGCTGGACGTATCAACCGAGCCATGCAACAGATGCCACGATCCAAACACAATCGTGGTATTAAAGGTGTCGTCGTAGTTACCAGGCGCTGGAAAAGTAGTGAATGTAAATAATATTTCCTGAGCTAAGTTATTTGAGAAGTTGATATAGAGAGGTCTACTACTTGAAGAATATGTTGCAACTAATTCTTTTATTATAGGCTACTTTACATGGAAATCTGTACCTATTTTCCTAATTATCATTATTAGAATGTAAATCCAGCTATAAATTACAAAAACATATAGTGAGGCGTATAATCTCCTTAACCTTTTTCTATGGCTAAAGAGAATAAAATATTTGCGTAGTGGGGAAAAATTAATTTTTTTTTTTAATTTTGAATTTGCACTTTTGCAAACCTCCTTTAATAGAAGGAACTTCTGAAATACTTCAATTGTAATTTTGAAAAACATGAACCTTCTTCAGATCATCCAGCACCTGAGAATTCCTCATCAGGTAGGTATCATAGTCGGTACGCTCAGTTACACGTGCTGTCAGACGAGCCGGTAATGAAACATTAAATTTCTGGTACATAAACGGGAGCGCTGGACCTCTTGTTATCGCTGGCACCGATGCACTTTTTACTACCAATGCTCGACATCGACGACGAGACATACCACTGATGCTAATGCCCTGAAAGAAGTATAAACTGCTTGTTTGTAACTACTTTGCAGCATTTAAGCTGTTGCTCTCAACGTGCGATTAAGAGTTGAACGCTTGTCAAACATGACAGGAGATAGTGCAAGGGAATAAATTCAACTAGAATTTATGAACTTTTCGTTTCTAGAACAAGAACTAATAAAGGCATTTTAATTAATGAAATGCTAAATGAGTAAGGTTAAAGATGTTGAAGGCTTGAAAGCTTCGAAAAAAAAAGGATTCTAAAGTATAGAGCAAAAAAAGATTGAAACTAATAAATATAACTTTCTTTTATAGAAGATCAAATATAGAAACAAAAGATAAAGACTTCAAGAAATGTAATGTTCCCCAGAAAGGAAAGGTACATAATTTACTGAGCAAATCCAGAACCAATGCCCGTCTAACTTGAACCAACGAAACATATCATGTATTTATTCTTACAACCATCTGCACTACTACTATAATGCCCAATCCCGGCAACTTTCGCGCCTGCCTCCCTCATTCCAGCAAATTCTATAAATATAAGCAAGAAATTAACTAATTAGTCGACTGAATAAAATAAGATAAATTCACACATATAATGAATGAATAAAAAATATATATAAAATATATAATCATGTAAAAAATGGTCGTCAGAGACGAAGCGGTTGAACAATACAGAGGGAAATGGCGTCTTATCACAACTTTTATTCGAAGTATATGAACATGACTACAACTTCCGAAAATACGAACTTTGCAAACCTGTTTGAAAAATGCTATTTTTTAAAAAAACTGATATACATCTGGAAGAAACCTTTCTGCTAGCAGCTGATTCCGCGAATATCGATGCATACGTTATATTACAGTCGACGGATCGTAGAAATTCGACTCCATCAGCAGCACCACGAGATTCTGGGATTTTATCAAGGATCTGCAATATCATTGATATATTAATCTACTTGCCATTGCAAAAAGGTATTAAGCCGTCAAATTTTACTAGGCAAACACAAACTCAAAAACAGAGGCCACAACATTTCAGAAGGAATCCACAACGCTGATAATTTATTTGCAGGAAAAAGTATAGAGTTTTAGCAATCGGAAATTATCCAAAAAGAAATCGTCTATTGTGCAAAAATAAACGTTTATACAACTAATTCCTTTACCATAGTACATGTAATTTCGTCAAACTTTCCATGCCTTTTTCCGTACATTTGTGACATTATTGCTGGTGGGTACATTTCTTTAGCTCGTTGAGGGTAATTTGAGGGAAATTCATTACCTTAAATAAAAAATTTCTAAGACCAAAAATTCATAAATACAAAAAAATTTAAAAACTGACAAATACATGAATAGCATAAAATCGAAGACCACAGCAGAATCACAATCTGATGAGAAGCATAAGCGTTTACAGATTTTAATGACGTAAACTGTCCCTTCTTCGAAAAACGTAAACTCTTCGCATTTAGTATTACCACAGGACTCCAAGACAATGCAGAAGCAAAGAGGTGGCACGTCACGTAATGATGGCAATAATTCGCGTACGTCATCTACACTTACATCATACACCCCTCCAAGATCAATACCATACATCTGAAATATAGATTTGCTTTAAGCACAATAATTTTTCAAACACAAGATTTTTAATTCTGCTGTTCTTTACCTATCTTTTTCCTTTCAATTCATTTTCCTGAAATAATGACGGACCAAGTTGATCTAGTACCCAGGCCGGTCTTATAGCCTCCCGAAACCTTTGAGGAATGTCATTTATGATCATGCAGAAGAACAATGCTATAATCTGTCGTCTTCAGTTCAAAATTTTTAGGATTGTGCAATTATCGATCAATATTTTAAGAATAAGTTAGTCTTATGCTGTATTAAGGCATTCCTTCAGAAGAACTTTATAAATCAAGCTCCGGATTAGATAATCTGACCAATATCAGATAATAGACTGAACAGTAAAAAAAAATTATCAAATGGTAAGTAAATACGTCAAACTATACCGAACAAGTCATTGTTTTTTCCCTTTTTAGCAGTACCCCTCTTAGGTATCCTTTCTCTGTTCGAACCATGTACACATTGCCTTAAATTGATACTATTATTATGGGAAAATGCTTTACTGAAAATCTACGGACTGTTCATTTTAAGGAGAAAATTCTAAAGTATTCTAACAACATTTTATACATGTGAAAAGTAATTGGTCACGTAGAAACTAGAAAATGCGTTTTCACTTATATCAGATGAGGACTTTATCATCTAGATATCTGAGCCACTGAAAACTACTTGCTTATATATTTGCCACCATAAATAATTAAGCTTACTCATGCTAAGCGGTTGCGACACTGTACGACATGATGATTCTACAGCATCGTCAGTTGCTGCAGCGGAAAGGTTTCTCTTTAGTTCATCATATTGGTCATCATCACATATCGGTCTCACATACAAGCATTTCGTTACTCGATCCACTCGTAGGACTCGAACTTCGAAGCAGTCATCCACTGGCAATACTAATCCAGCAGGAATGAAATATGTACTTGCCATCAGATGTACTGTGAATAAATACATTCAAAATTCAAGGAAAGAATTTTGAAACATGGAAAAATTCAGAAAACTTTCGAAGTTTTGAAGGTAAAATCTACTATAATTTGAAGCTAGAAGTTAGAAAATGATATTTCAGAGTTTTTGTATCAGAAACAGGTATGACTTGCTAGAGTAGTGAACTTTATTACTGAAGGAACACAAAATTTTTCCTGAAATTAGTGAAATCCCCAAGAATAGTAAAACATATAAAGTGTATGGGTAAAGCTAAAAACGAAAACAAATATTCCAAAAAAAGTTTAAAATTTAGATAAAGAAGATAGCGAACTTGAAGAGCCATCATGTCGTAACCAAAGCGCTCGGCCATCCGGTGGTGCGGCTACCAAGAATTTACCAGCAAAACGCATTCTTCCTGTTGTCTATTCAAAAAATAACATAAAGGAATAACATCTATTTTTTTGCATATCGCTCATATCCGTAGAAATTCCCAGAAAATATCGAAAATCCGAATAAGTCAACAAAACTAGCTGATTAGACGGATAACTCAATTATAAAGATCACCCAGTTAAAATATAGTATGCTTTTATATCGAATTCTATACTAATCATATTTCCTCACTTACTGATTTTTTTTTGGATATCGCTCACACGCCTACCAGAAACCTGCGCTTCCCTTCAGTTCCATCAAGGAAAATATATTAAATAATATTTTGAAAGTTTAAAAACAAATGGCGCTGAAAACTGTGAAACAGGTCGTCACGAATTCGTTTCTCGAACCATTTTTCCTTTATTCATTAAAAAGAAATGCAACGTTTGTCTTCTGGGCAAAACTGTCAAAGAAGCTCTCAATTCTCGGCAAATCCCACAGATTGTGTCCTCAGTCTTCTTACCTGTGAATCTGAAGCGAAAGAATCCACGAAAGAATCAAAATGAACCCACCATCAAGAAGTAAACCTCTCCTCACTGCACACACTACACCACTCCATACAACCGTTTACAGAAGCCCTACATGCATGCTGTCGTTGTCGATGTGGAATTTGCATACAGCTATTATTGTTTGCAAAATGCAAGACTACACGTCACATGCTGATTTGCACGTTCACAATTTATACTTTCCGTTAACAGATGGTGTTGTGATATGATATCATTAACTTGAAGCAAACAGCAACTTCGGTATGCATAAATGCAATTCATTGCATTACCACTGCCAAATTAAAATTGAAATTTCAGGAATTCCAGTTTCGGAAAATTATGCAAGATAACAGACCACAGGAATTTAACCCAATGAATACCAACGCGACAAGGATAGACTCACTACAAGCATTTTGTATTTTAAAAAGTGAAAATGTGTGAGACGGATACTTGCATATTAAGTGAAAAAAAAAGCATGGGATGAACACTTGCATACTTATTAGTGTAAATTTTCTAAAAAAAAAAGAAAAACCCAACCTTTGGTGACTTGAACTCTTGCGAAATCCATAGACATCACGTAAGATAAAAAGATGCAGTCGCTATTAAATATTACAAAAATATATAAAAATATTATCTGGTATAAAATACCACTAAATACCATAATTAAATTAAAAGTGTGCTGGAAACATCGGAAGAAATCAGAATCACATAACCGTGACAGTTAAATTAGCATGTTCGTGATGATGTACAAGGGACAGCTGTTCAAAAGTGCGTCAATTTCGTGGAATTCAACTATCTCAACAACGATTGTTGACGACACGTGAACTTGACTTATATGTTACTGATGATCAATTTGGCATTACTCTGTTTTCCAATTCTTTCGAGAGTTAATACAAAATATAGCATTTGAAATATTTTATTTCAAAAAATCAACAACATGATAACAATAGTACCTGCAATTCGATGACGTGAGCTTATTAATAAACCAGAAAATCAGATTATGGGATAACTATTACCATCTGGGGTAGTTCATTTAAATCTAGGAATTCTCGAACTTCCAAATCGAAACAAAAACTATCAATTCCTTTACTCAACATCTATTTCGCTCTTGATTTTTTTAAAATTTCAGTTCTTCAAGTAATCAAATATCTATTTTTAAACATATTTCCATGTTCCGAACTTTCATCATTGAAATTCAAATTATGTTCTGAATTTGAATCGAAAAGAAATCATTAAATTTCTGCTCAGATGAAAACTCCTTATGAATCAAAATATAATTTTTTTAGTAAAAAAAAAAGGAAAAAAAAAAAACGAAGCAAATAGCAAAGTCATAAATCACGCGCGGTGAGTTCAAACCATTGCCTGACAGCATCACCAACTGCAGCAGGCAGCATGGCGATATGCCTAACAACTAAATAAAACGGAAAAGGAAATTTCTGTAAGTACGGGATGAGATCCACATTTCCATCCTCCATGAATTCGGCCACTTTCATATCTAGGATTGACTCCCTGCCGTTATCAATTGCTACAAAAAGTACGGTAACCTGATCGACATGCAAATTGGCCACAGCCTGAAATTTTTTCAAACTTTACTTTACTACGTTACAGCTGATGATTTTAAATTTTTCAACGATTCACGTATTAAAACAAACCATATTCTAAATAATAAAATCAATTTAAACCAACTTTCTTGACCGCCTCAGCACCATCCGCCAACACTCCCCTACCATCCGAAACAATGATCAACATCTGGTTATTCTTTTCGCGTCCTCTGGCTTGCTCGAAAATCTAGAATCGATTTCCTCAAATCGGAATAATTCCAATTTCAAAAGTCCAAAAGTTTTAAACTCATTACCATAACATTATTTCTCCAAAAACTGCAAATTCTAACCTTTTTACTATGTTTTAGCAAATTCACCAAGTTAGTTCGATCTTGATCAAAATTCAATTCGCTTATCAATTTTCCACCCAGTCCACTGTCACCATAATCTTCAAAGTGGGAAATCATTTTCATCGAGCTACCAAACTTGCAAATCGCTAACTGCCCTATTTCAAGTTTTCTTAATCCACCTTCAATCATGGCAACACTCTGACAAGCTTTCTGAAAAGGAATTTTTCTAAAAATCAATTTCACTGTATGAAATTATTTTAATTATCAGTAAAAACCACAACAGCACTCTCATACAGAATTATAATGACAAAAGTCATTACAATTCGATGATTTCTAGACCTCACCGTTTGGCTGATGGACATCGTTGCCCATTATCTTTCTTAGGACAGTTAAAAACTTTCCGAACATAGAAAAATAGGGAGGAAGTCGTACTTTAATGTCCTAATAATCCTTACTAATTTAATCTGATTATCGTGCATTGAAGCCGAATCATCAACAGCGATTAGAATTTGGTAATTGTGTTGAGCTTTCTTTGTACGACGCAACCAGATCTTATCCTTCCTATAACCACTTGCAATATACGGAATTAAACGACGCATATTGAGTCGTTTACCTGTTCGATAATCACCTCTGAAAATGCGCTTTATTTTTAACAAACGACAAGGGAAGTAGGATAGGGTAAAGAATACAGTGAATTCCTTGTATCTGAACAAAAAGCTTATTATTTGAAAGAAGAAAAAAACTTACTCAAATCTTGAAGCTACCGTTGGTTCAATAATCATCCGCAGATTTTCTGATAGCTCAGTTGCTAAAATCGAAATCGAATCAGAAATTCTGTTCCATCGCTTTTCGGCATCGACACTTGATGAAGCTACATCTCCCATATCCAAGAAAGCAACGACTGAACCTGACTGCTCCCCCTGTTGCAATTAAAAAAAAATAATTCTATTCGTAACATACACAACTTCAACTTCATCAATCCCAAAACTTGCTGTATTTCTTTCCTTTCACAAAGCACGATAGGATAAAAGTAAAGGCAAGGTGGGCAAAATGAAATGAAATTCCAAAAATTTCGGAAATCACAAGGAGCAAACACTACCACTGATTTGATCAAATCAGTGTTTTAGTTTAGTTTAAAAAAAAAAAAAAGTTTCATTTACCAAATGGTAGAAATCTGTTGTTGCATGGATTATGGAGCTTTGAAAACCAGAACTCGAAACAGCGGTATTGACGAAATAGCTCTCGTTAAGGTCATCTCTATTTTCAGCTTTATCACCTTCCACCATTTCGACACTGTTCTGTATAATACTAATCGTTCGATATGCAGCAAAATAAAATAACTACATTTTCCTATCCCCATCATGTTGTCACATTGTAAACGGATATAAAATTGCAGGAATAATTAAAACTAAATGATTCTAGATAATGCTGTCTGTTGCTTGAGAACTTCCATAAAATTTAATAAAATTCTACATCTTTCGGACAGAACTTTTTCTAACTTGGGGTGTGCTCCACAAGAACAATAATTCACCTCATCTACACTTATATTCTTCAAATCCTTCAACTGATCCCGATTTTCCTTTGAATTCCTTGCTTCTTCCACCGAACTTTTATCGATGACTATTCGTTCATTCAAACTGCTGCTATTTCCATCGAAATGTTCAAATTCATGACTTTCTTCGTGTTGTCGTTCACCTTTGGCTTCAAAATGAAAATAATTACGTCATTACTAAACCACAGCTAAAACCGTTGGCTATCAGAAGAATTTAGGTTACAATAAAAGCAATTCATGAACAGATAAGATGATCAACCGATTCTTTAATTCTTCAATAAAAGACAGAAAGACAATTATAAGCATAATTATCTGGAAATCAACTAACACTGAAGAGCTTCTTGCATGACAATATCAAGAATGTCATCAGCCAATTCCTTTTTTCTCTCGCACTTCCTGTCATCTTTCTCTTTATTTTCCAGTACATCATTCATATCTTCATCGTCGTCCGTTCCCTCGAAACCTTTCCTTCCCTTGCCTGTTGTTTCTGTCGATGAATCACTGAGAAAATACAAACGAAATAACTTCCATCTGTCCCACCTAACAATGTACGAGTTGTATTTCGTTGTCATTTTTAAAAAATAATCATACCTCTCTTCCATATTCTTGCTCTTCTCATTTGTGACGTTTGGATCCGAACTTGCGTCTTTATCATTATTATCTTCTGTCTCTCCCACACTGATCCCACCAGCACTACCTTTGAAAACTTCATCTTCATCTCCTTTTAACTCTTCCATAACACAGTCTTTTGTTTCATCCTAAAAACTGGCAAATGACTGGCTAAAAACTGAAAAAAAGACAATAAAATCTAGATAGAATTGAAGCTTAAATTGTTTGTTTCGCACTTGAAATTTCAGATCTCAGCGGATCAAATATGAACTTAGAGCAAGGAAATGGAAATTCCCGTTTGACAGTAATGAATAAACATCACAGAAAATGCCACAAATGATTGCAAATATTGTTATCAATTAAATTTCGTTTCTAAAGCACACTATTCACGTGTTCTAAACACAATAATAATTACCACGAAATTTTCTTGCACTTGCTCATCATGCTTTCCAGCCATTTCTGTTATTGTTTCCTCTTCAACATCACTATCTGATTGTACTGCACCTTTATCTAGCTGAACGTTCATGCTATGCTCTATATCATCCTCTGCGTTATCATCATTATTATCTCCTAAATCAAGATCTTCATCGGTATGTTTAGAATCATCATGGTCCTGACCATTGTCGAACGGTGCATGTTCATCCACGTTCTCCAAATCATCATCATCGGCATTTTTTACTTCATCATCGGTTTTATCATATTTATCATTGCCATTTTTAGAACGCTGTTCATCTTTATTCGCTACCATATCATCCGTTTTTCTATCGGCACCTGGAATTGATTATAAACTCAACAAAAATGTACTGACCATTTGTTAAAACATGAATGTTACAATCTCAGCTGGATAATTCAACCCAATGCCTCCAGCGAGACAACAAGAATTTTTTTTTTTTGTATTTAAATTCTTTGTAGATTTCTCTTAAAAGAAATTTGCTCTCCCCACTCAAAACTATCATTCTCATTTAAAAATAAAACATGGTGTTAAACCTTTGCTGCCATCAGTAAGTTCTTTTTCTTCGTCATCATTCTGATCCCACAAATCGGGGTCCAATTTATCTTCTTCACTTTGGCTGACATTCCCCATTTCCTTATCTGCTTCAGGCTCATTATCTTCATCTCCGTCATTATCATCATCATCTAAAAATCAGTCTTTCTCATAGAAATGGACAATATTGGGATGGGTAAATTGCTTTCTACTTTCTCAATGTAAAGACTTTTCTCTAGAATAAAGAGTAATAAATAATGGTAGTAACAACTGCCTTGTTCACAATCAATATCATCCAGACAACCACCAAAATCATCATCTATATCAAGCGGTGTATTATCGTCTCCATTTTTCCTTACATCCTCATCGACATTCTCCTCCTCTCCTCTTAGGCTTTCAACCTGAAAAAAAAGGAAATATTTCGAAAATTAAACACAACTAAATCCAAAAAGTCAAAAAGGAGAATTTAAAAACAACGAACCCCAATATTCAGCACAAATGAAATATTTTGACCTTATAAAAATACAATTTCAAAGAAATAGCTCCCGAGAACACATATTATTCTCTTTCCAAAAAAATTTACCTGTCCTGTTTCATCAATACTATCACCAACATCCTTCTCACCCTTGGCATCTCCTAGCCCAGCGATATCACTGTCAAGCGATTGTAGTTCACCGCCATTCTTTTCACCGTCTTCTTTCTGGTGCTTCGATATCGGATTTACATACCCCTAATGAATAAATGGTTAAATGAATCTCATAAAATAAATGTTTTAAAAGTCAACCAATCTAGCCATTTCCCAGCGCTATACCAAAACAAGCAACCATGCCATCATTTTTATATTTACAAACAAAGAATTAAAAAAAAACCTTTTCGAGGAGTGCAGCACACATAGCTTCGAAATGCATATAATATTCGGCTACCACTACGGCAGAATTTTCAACCATATCCAAAATGAAACATAAAATTTCATGAAGACTGCTGCTTATTGAAACCACCTGTTCCAGATTGCTACATTCCTTTGACCTCCTGCCTCTAGATAATTCCGAACACAAATTCCAAACTGCTTCAACTGACTGGAATAAAACTTTATTTTTCTACCTCTAGTTAACGACTAATTCTAAAGTCTAGTTACAATACTGCAGACTAACAAAATAACAAAATGGACTTTCTCCCTCTGCAGCAAGTCGGGCAAAGCAAAGCTGTGCTATTTCAACACAATTTAGTTTTTTCATATTTTTTCCGCTTTTTTCACAGTTTTTGTCACATCAAAAATCAGAGATCATACAAATTGGTCGGTTCCAGTTGGCCAAGTTAAAATGAAATAGTAAAGTACTTCTTGAGTTGTCAATTCGGCGTCCGGAAACTGACAACTCAAGAAATATTTTGCTTCTGTCACTTCAACAGATATGAAGGCAAACTTTCCAGTCATTAATAGAAAAAAAAGATTAAATTATCTGACCCTGTCAAAGTTTAGATTTCGTAATAACTCGTTCAGTTGCTTTAGGATATCCATAAAACGAGAATTATCGAAATCAATTGACATTGTTTGCTTGTAAATATTTTGCAATACAATCAACAAAACTTCAGTTCCTTCCCATAATACATCAGTAGTCGTTTCCGACAGAGATGGTGGATTCGCCAGTGCTTCTAATACTTCGTGTAATATTCCTAGTGCTTCCTCAATTTCTTCAAACATCATATTTGAAATAGAAGACAGCTGGGACTTTATATCCGTGCTTTTCGACTTCACAATATTCATGACATGCGATATGTCGGAACTGCAAGAACAACTACTAAATTATGCGCACCAAATAAATTGGTTCTAGCATTAGATCAAATTAAATACTCTACGCAAATGACAAATAACTACATATGGAATGATTGAAATATGGCTGGAAAAGTGACAGAAAATTTGATAACTAAAGAAAAGAGATTCCATAACTGATTGATATAGAAGTTTTATGGGTTTGAGCTAAAAAAAAAACCAATTGAAATCAACAGTAAACAAAACAATTTTTCTACGGGAAAGACGTAGTATCCTTAAACTGCTCGAATTTTCAGTTTAATTTAGTAATATCAACTACCGAAAAAAACCAACAAAAGCAACCACCTTTCACACGTTATAAAAAATACCAAGAAAAGCAGCGGAGCAATTTACCTTCTCCAAATAGTGATATTTTCACAATTTACTGAATAAAACAACGAGCATTTAATGCCCTCAAGTATTTCCGTTCCTGCATCTTGTGTTTTTTTAATAGAATCAAGTATTATATCATATTTTTGATGCTGCTTATGCAGTTGAGATAATTCAGTATCCTGAATACCACTGAGTCTGAGGACCTGGAAAAACCTGATCCGAAATATGATTGATGAACATGCAACACTTTAAAAAATTAAAAGAGAAAAAGTAAATACTTCAACAGAGCAAAGATTTAGAAAAATTTTGATGAAAACTTGTCCTTATTTTTATTTGATCAAATCGATTAAACATCGAGATCTTTCAACAATCGTGGAAGTAACCATTTCTTTAATGATTCTACAACACAGAATGCTGCTAACAGCGTTTTCAAAAACAAAATCACGATACAAACCTCTTTCTCTTCGAAATTCGCATCATTCTCAGGAGCATTTTCAAGTTTCGTCCTCATAAATTTCAAAAGTGAATCAAATTTCATCATCAAATGTTTCGACCGCTGTAGACGACCCAGCCACTGCTGGCCGTATAAATAAGGTTGCTTTAAATCCTAAACAAAAAGAAAAAAACAGCGTTAATCAGATATCAGACTTCAGTTAAACAAGAGTCCCAGTCTTTTTCAAGACGGAGAAATTTTTCTGAACATAGATAACATATATGTACCTTAATGTTTTCCAGATAATTTATCAACATATTCTTGGCATTTTCCATTTTCTTTAGTGTTTCTCTGACGGATGTTATAATCTGACAGTATGAATTCAGCTCATTCAGGATGAAATCTGTGAGTCCTCTTAAATGGCTTATCGTCTTAGCATCAATTTGACCACTTGGCTTGTGGAATTTCTTTAGTACAATATTCCGTGATGCCCCTCCATGCCTTATGAGCTAAATGAAACATTAAATATATTAAGAATAAATCCTTTTCTGTAAATCACATAATTTATTGGATTATGATACCAAAATCTGTATAAATAGAATTATAAACAACAAAAAGAATACGTAAATTAAAATTTTTAAAATTTATCAAAAAAAAAAACGGAGCAAATTATGCTTGCTTACATTAATGGAGAGTTTACACACTACCTAAATGAATCGTACGAGTAAGAATACATTAATCGCAGTGTCTTTATGCGTAAAAAAATAACGAAGGTAAACCAACAGAATTTAGCATTTTCTTAGAGGAACACCAATTTTCTCCGAGACTGAGATCATTACTACTTGACACAAACAAAATCTCACCTTTCTCCTTCCTTCACCATTCTAGCTTCTCTTTATAACTTAAAATGTCATTTGACAAACCTTCATCAGCATAGTATCACCTTGCGCCATTCCAGCAACAATATCAGCAGTTAGCTGTTCCGCATTAACTCTCAAGCCTTTTCGACTATTCAGACCAAGTGCAGCACTATCTCTGAACAAGCGTGCAACCGCCTAAAAACAGTGAATGAATTTAAGGGAGGTTTGAAAATCGTTTATATCAGTGTTGCAATCTATGCCAGCGTCTTTTAAAATAATTAAAGCAACACTGCAAGACCAGGAGTATGTCCATTGTATTTTAACAAATATGTCGGGAAATATTTTTTACGGTGGAAATATGCTCTTCAATACAAAGCATCTTCTTGCACTGTTATACTTTGTCCTTATAACAAAGCAAGTTCTCTTCCATACATTTCATCCATTTGGTATATAATCAGACATTATTTTAAATAAAAAATATGCAAACCTTTTGTCGCTCACTCAAAGAACGACCTTGCTGCTTTTCCTTTTCGAAATCGTCACCCTCATATTGGATTTCTTTGCAAATAAGATCGTTGCAACATTTCGCAAATTCTGTTAACTGAAATTTTGGTATAATGAGGGAAACAGAAATCGAGAGGAATATAAAATAAGAAAAGGAAATTTGGTTATTAATTTGTATTAGGAAACAGTAATGCATATATATATATATACTAATATATATATATTAATTTAATTACAGGATATTTGAACGAATCCCTAAAAATTGGAAAAAAGCTACATGGATCCGAACGATTCTAACAGTAACAGAATTGATATTACATCATAAAGGAAGATTCGAAGTAAATGCCCTATTCCAAAATCTTCCATATTACAAGACTTACCTCTTGCACATCTTTCAAACGAATACCATTCAAATGTGTTGCAATTTCTAGAGTTAAATTAAGCGCTCGCTTCGCATAGAAATCATTACATGATATTAATCGATCGCTAGCAAATATCACTTCATTAATATGTTCCATCGTTGATAACATAGGTGGAATTTCATCAAGCAGGGGAGCAATCAACTCACTACCGGATAATCTGAATTCCTTCAGGAGACGAAACAACTGCTTATGAGCTTTCTGAGCTGACATTTTTACACTCCATAAATTCAAATCATTATATTTCATGATTTTTACAAAGTCGTGCAACTGCTTTTCCGTCGGTTCCTTTTGGGTAGCTAGCTTCCTTTCAATTATCTGAAGCATAAATTTATCCGAACATGACAATTTAAAATTTCTAGTAGCTTAATCGCAAAATTTAATCACATGAATTAACTGGTGAAATAAGGAATTCTATTTCATACAAATCTGTTTTTTTTTTTCTTGAGAATAAAACTCCAGTTAGTTAAGAGTGACAATAAAACTCTACGACCAGAATCGTTTTTAAAAACAGAGAAGTTAAATAAGTAAATTCTCAGAGCAATAGTAGCCACCAAAATACACATTTCGTTAGAAGGAAAGACCATATTTTAAGTGCTAAAAGTCTAAACCAACTAATTATTGAAGAAATAAAATCCGACACAAGGTTAGTTTTTTGCATTTTTAATTCAATCTCAATTAGCTGACACAGTCACCTCTATCGGAATACCCCAATTTCCTCCCAATCATGCTGAAGATGCTCTTCAAAATCCCATGGCGAACACTCCTTCAACTTCCACCACACATCTTTCTCTTTCACATCTTAAGAAAAAAGTAAAAGGAGCTGGCTGCTGATTCTGCTACTTTAAAGTCTGATATACCTATATATCTCATTCTAATATACCCTACAGTTTCAGAGTATTTCTCAAAAATTTTTCACCTCAAAAAACTAGCATATATAACAGCAGTAGTGCTTTAGAACTTTTAGTTGAAATAAGCAGAAGATGAGGCGAACTTACAGCATCAAATTGTCGGAAGTATGCGACCACTGATTTCAAACGCTGACATAATTTAACCCTCACAAATTCCTTAGAGAGTGTGAGAAATTTGATAAGCAACTCAGCAGTCATTAATCGAGCTTTAAAGTCAATAATGGTCGAATTTTGTATCCACTCAATTGTCATTGCCAAAATTTCATCGTCACCTTTATCTTTCCTGTCAAGTGCTTCGAAAAGTGGCCAGGAGAGTAACAATGCATGTCCACGACAATCAGTCTATAAGCAATCATTTTTCAATCACTTAATTAAACATCCGGAATTATATGGATGAAAAATTCACGCTGTAAAAATCCGAATATTCTATTTTTTATATTCTTTCATATTACTTTGAAAAAGTTAATAAATAAAAGATATGACGAATACAGTGACTCTATTTAAAATTTTCCGAAAATTTGGCACATTATATTTAATATGCAATACAAGCATAATACATCTTGAATAAAATTTGGCTGCGAAAATGAGACCCACTAACCTGCACTTGTTCTAATAAATTGCCCCAACAAAGTACTTCCATTTTTCGCCAATTTATCAACAAATTCCGTAACTCCGCAAGTTCATTCACCAATGAGTGCTTCCGATCAGCTACTTTTTCCCATAGATCTGCTTCAGCTGAAAAGTAGTTCATTATTCTTCAACAAAAGTTATTTCTCTGGATTTGTTTTCTTATTGATGAATCCGATAATAGGAAGTATTGCTAATCAGATAATCCTAAAGAATGTAATGAAGGATGAGTGATGAACAGGAGAAGGTTTCGCGCTCTGGAAAATGGCGGAATGAAGAAAATTGCCTACAGCATCATAATCGACAGTAATTACAAAACTTGCCAAGCAGACGTTCCAAAAGTGCCGAAAACTGCATCTGCGGGGATGCTAATGATGTGCACAATATCCTTTCGGCTCGCTGAAAATCACTAGAGTTCATTAGCTCAACTTTAACTCAACCAGTTACTGTAGTCAGGTTGTTCATTTACTTTGGAATTTTTCACAACTCTAATTTCAAGCCACTTAAAATTTTTTCACCACATACTTGAGTAATGTCTATTAAATCAAGCAAAATTCATCGCCTAAACTAACGCAGATTACTATCCATAAATTAATCTGAATTACTACAACACAGCATAAGACATAATGTTTTAATGAAAGTCAAAAACTATGAAAGATTACCTGCAGTATACCGTCTAGAACTGTCATTTCGGGCCATTTCTCCTTCAACCAATGAATACGTTTTATTAGGGGTTTAATGGCCAAGATACATTTGCTCAACTCTGATCGGTTATTTTTTCTATACACATCGATAATCCGCGTGTTTTCGTCAGAATCCAACATCTTTAACGCATGAAGATTGTAAACTGAAATATGAGAAACTAAATTACGAAATCAAAGAAAACTGAATTTAAGTACGGAACTAGAAACAACAAAGATCAAAAGTAAGGAGGTTATTAAAAAAAAACAGATAAAGAGATCCCTACAACAAATCTGGATGGGTCATAATTAAATTTTCACAATGTCTAGCACTTTCTTTTAGAAGCTTTAGCATCCCTAAAAAAATATTCGTTAGCAGAATACCGAAATTTTTTGAATCCACCATATCATTCAAACGACCACACGACGAAAGTTTATCCATAATCCATGCCAAAGCCATATATCCATCACAATCAACTACTTCTTTTTCATCTACCAATAAATGGAGTATTTCTACTAAATCTTCACTACTGATGAAATTGAGAGTCGATGAAGCAGAAACTGCTGACTCATCAGGCATTTCCTGATCATCAGTGGATATCGAGAAGTCCGGTAGCAACTCCTGGACCTGAAAAACCAAGCAGATCAATCTTTAATGACTTGGTTTTCCACAACTAGACATATATTCGCTAGATTTTCTTTTTATTCTCTAAAGTAGACTTCAAATTATTCTAAAGACTTCCTTCTCTCATTATTCAATATCTCCTATTCCTTACCTTAATGTCGTCCTCATCAATCCTTCCCTCTCTATGCTTTAGCCTTTTTCGATAAATATACGCCTTTTCTTGTTTTTCCGTATTATTTTGAAACCATTTTGACCATTCACTTTCTGAAAAACATTGGTTTAATAAGTCATACGAGTTATAACACAATTCAGCGGGTGGATATCTAAATTAAATTTTAGTAAAAAATCCTAGCAATGGACTAAATAATTCAAATTAATCTGAAATTCTAGTTTTTGCTCGTACCGAAGCTAAATCTCAGTCATGATAAGTCAAGAACTGGCATTATTACTAGTTTTTTCATTTGCAACCATCACCTTTTGAATAACACAATATTACTTACTAATCCATGAAGTTATGTCCTCAGCTATAATTTCTTCTTCATTATAACCGAAATAGTTCTTGTTTTGTTTATTTTTCTGTAGGTACACAATAATTAATTCCTTTTGAAGTCTTTTCGGCATTATTGTTTTCTCCGAGATACACCATCTATACAAAATATCGCTTTCTATTGAATTATTGATATAGTTCCATTTAATCTGCAAAAATCTATTTACAGTAGTCTATTACCGTGAAGAAGTGATGAGTTCCTTCACATTATTTCACTTCTCCGTTTTATCCCACCCCTATTGTACCATTAATTAGGATTCTGTATGTATTCGATTTTATAACTTTGCCTTACTGCAGTGTTGATATAAGGTTGCTACTTTAACGCTGACCAAAGAAAAATTCTCAAATGAACCTTTATTACCATATGGTCTATATTTCCTACGGTGAATAAGTTTCATTCACTTATTTAGATCGAGGTTTTATTTCTTTCTTGAACTCAAAGGTGAAATTTACCCCAAAGTCAGATGGAAAATTGCAAGAAGCAACTAAATTCCGTAAATTTAGAAGTTCAATCAAATGGAAACGTTTGTACGAAACTGTTGCTACCAAAACATTTAGAAACGTGAAGAACGGGCAGATGATATCCGGGAAAGCGCTATATTCAAGGAACGTTCTCTGAAAAAAAGAAAAAAAAAGGAAAACGACAAAAACCATTTTGGTATGAATCAATAACAGTGTGGACATATCATTACAACTGAAATTACCAGTTTTTAGTTCTAAACAGTTAAAAACATACGCTATGAAATGACTGGATCAGTGCCAAAAAGCCATTCATCTGTGCCACTGTCATTCGAATATTTTCGTTCGACAATACATCTAAATGATCTAGATCGATAAAGGAAAATGTACGATGCTGTTCCAGAACTGTTCTCACGAAGGAATTCAATACTAGCACCAATGATGGGAACTGAAAACAAATATTTTGGCTTAATTTTAAAATATACAATAAGTTCTAAAAAAACAATCCTTTTGAAGAAAACCACAGAATTAAAATTTCCATAATGCATGAATGTAAAATTTGATGACCTTCTCTGAATATCTTTTAGCGATCTGAGGATCCGGAGGAAAGCGGAAACGAGGCAGAAGAGTAAATGGAGAACTGGAGAACGAGTAATTTATGAATCAAGCAGGTGGCGTGAAATACATATGTGATATCATGGTTCAGGAGAAAGATGGCTTGATGTGGGGAATTTTTATAAGTCAAAAACAAAGTAAGAAAAATATACCGTCTATAATTCTCTTAAATAACAAAACAAAAAATACGATGGCTCTGCAATACTAAATGATGAAACTGAAACTCAATTTTAAAGACTGTAAAACTTACATCTGTATATCGAGGACGAAAGCAAGCTGCACTTTGTATACATTTTTCTACTTCATCAATCACAGAATTATACGTACTTAAGAGACTATCAATGAAAGGATGTTTGGAATTTGAAAATAACGTCAAATTTGTTTGACCGCTGACTACTCCTTGATAGGATTGCAATACGCCAAGGATATTCTCAACCAATTTTTTCTAAAATTAAACAACGGAACGCTTTGAAACAATAAATCGGAAAAATTTTACAAAAAGAAAAAGTGTTCCAAAGCATAAAAAAAAAAAAGAAAAACTTTACAGTTTCTAATCTTCGAATTTATTCTTAGTGGATACAGACTGTGCTGATGATGGTTACCTTATTTGTTAAATAATTGAAATTCATTTCATCTTTTATTACTGGATCAATGCAATTCTTTGCTGGAACCGATAATGGTAGTAACGCACATGCGGCTATTTCCAGTCGTCGCATTAAACTAGACAGGTTGACGTTCAGTGATGAATTATTAAAAAATGATGATGGCGATGATGATCCTAGTAGTGACTCCAAGCGAACAGTCACATTCAGAAGCCTTTCTCTGGAACAATCCATTTCATACATATCATATAACCGGTCAATAATTACAGGGACACATAAATTCCACTACTTTTATAAAATTTACCACACCATAATGCCTCCTAAAATCCATCCCTTCTTGAAAATCTCTACCAGCCAGTTAGATTGCTCAGTTGTTCCTTCCGTTGTGAACTTCCGACCGTTGAATACATAATGCTTGTTAGACTGCATTTAGTCTCTCAGATGAATGTCTTAGACTGTACTCCAATAAAAATAAATAATGGTAACTTCTGCATAATATCGAACAAATATCGAACTCCATAACCATATATTTTGTGGCCGAATTTCTGCATATGCTGCACAGGGAGAAATACTGAATTTTTGCGAATTTGAAAATCACTGCGAATAAAGTACTAGAGATGAAAATCAAACTAACCTGTATTTCAATTTAAGTGACTTCAAATGAACTCCAATCTTCCAGAAATAAATACATAAATGCTTCCGCTGAATGGGAAAATCTGCAAGTTGTCCCAACGTAACTTTGTGTAACGACATTTGAAAATCTATCGAACGCCACACTGATGAAAACAATTCTGTACCCAAAGTAAGCCAGGCTAGATCAATATTCTAGAAAAAAATTTTCATTATAATAGCAAAATCAAATGTCAATATCACGACTAATAACTGAATCACAACACCGGTTACTCTATCTAAATTCTGCACCTGCTTTCCTTACTGAATATTAGGAAGTATTTCCACACATCCAAATGGATCTTAAAGGGCAACAATAACAACAGCATTCTTTTGCTCCTTAAATAATATGACTTGGATCTCATTTTGAAAAGCAATCATATATATAAAAATATAGCTAATTACGCAAAAAGTTCTACTAACTTTACATGCAGTTGAGATCTCTTCAACAGCGAAATTCGAGCAGAGATATTGAGTGAAAAATGCTACCTCCGACCAATTTTCATCCTTAATATTTAACCATGCCAAACGGCAAAGATCAGCAGGAGAACGTGATGAGATTAATAATAAATCATTTAGTATCTGGAATAATTAAAATGACAAAATCTATTCACGATAAAATCAGTCGCGCACAACCAATCACTGTATTTTCACATCGTAATATTTAACTAATGTCCTTAATAAAGCACGCATTAATTGTTCATATTCAACCAGAAACCGGTAAGAAAGTCGTAACACGATTATAAAACCATATTTCCCTTCCCTCAACTGGTTCACTTTTTATATCCTTGAAATCACAATCAGTAATCACCTGTTTTCCATTATGACTGTTTAAAACAGCGAAACCACAACAAATGTCCTTCATTAATTTAACTGATATGTTTAAAACACTCCTGCTGGCGTGAGATTTTTCAGTTTGGTCGTCAGCTTGTTCTGATGAATTGTTTTCGTTACCCAATACGGCACTGTTTAAAGTCACATCCTTCAGCTTCTCTTCATACTGCAACATTAAAATGAAGTACCTTTAAAATAACCTTAAAATCTCTTTCATTTAAAAACTCTATCTTCCCTTGTCTGCTGCAGTGTTTGAAGACAATCTCTTGCAAAAAAAGGAGTAATTTTACTTTCAAACATGAAACAAATGTATAAGAACCTTTCTCCACTCGCTATAGCTCGTGAAGGTTTCAAAGAAGTTGCACCGCTTGTAGAAAATCGCGTAACACTCTGATTCTTCTTTATCGATCATCCATACCTCATCGACAGCATTTGCAACGCGACATAAGCCAGCTGACCATCTGAAATCATCAATGTTAGCAGCTTCTGAAACACTTCCGTACAGAACCATTTACATTTAACACAAAACCATTTTGGGTTCTCCTTCATGCCACGTTTTAACAGCTGAGTGATTCTTTGGCGTATAAAAAGGCTCAGTCTAAAGTAACAGTTTACATCAGCAATTTCAGACGCAAATTACCCATGCACCATCATCGCCCATTTATTAATTCACAGAAGTATTACCGAAATTGAACCTTGGCGTTGCAACTACTATGCCACACTTTTAACAATACACCATCCAAACATCCCCTTCTCCTCTAGAAGCAAATTATCCAGTTATTTCTGAGTCGTTTTAACCACCTAATTCACATGGATATAACTGATCACGTCAGAAAATGAAAATCTAAACATTTTAAAATAATTTAGAGAATCTTTCAAAAATTTACTTCTTCCATATCTTGAAATATGAAAGATCATTCAACTGCTGCCATATGAGATGTAGTGGTGCACATGCACTTCGTATATCCATTTGCCGATAGCATGCTTCTACGAAAAGGACAACATTCCAAAGAGTCTGAATAAAATTTAAATTATTTGCTTCGTAAAACATACATTAAATCCAGAAAGTCAGCTTACTGCGGTACCATAAGATCCACACCATTTCTTACAAATTAGATTAACACATTATCTTTTCTTGTTCCTGACACTGGTCTATCAATATACAATCTATTCATTAAATTTCAGTAATTTATTCTTTACCCTTACCGTTTACAGTACTTAACTAAATTTTTATTCATACTGATCCACTAAACCATTCATGTCATAGCAGTAAAGAAAGAAAATATAAATTAAAATTAAAAAATTACTAAGCATGCACTCAAAACTCCATGGTCCACTGGTGAAAACTTTGTAATGCACACATATATTTCATCAAGCAATTCCTTTAAATGCGAAATTGCAGTTGAAGGGAGTTGATCACTTCGAATCTTTCCTAAAAATTTCGACCATTTTACAACTTCCTCTTCTTTTGATTCATCGAAGTCTATCAAGTGCTAATCTAGATATCCTACACTTCAATTGAGTATGCCGTCCAGATATCTTACTGTTAAATAATGTGAAAAGTGATGCACATCGTAAGATAACTAAGCAGGTCACGAAATAGTTCACAAAAACCTTGGAAATATCTCAAACGCTACTTATATCCAAATCCTCAACTAACTTTTAGCAAAAAGATTGCTCATATCAATGGCGGATTCTTTTTCAATTGAAATTTTGTCCAGATTAGACTTTGCCCAGAAAGTGCACATTCGAATGATAAACCTGAAAATCACTTTTTGGCATATTTTCTTGGAGAAAGAAACCTTCGGAAAAAATATTTCTTTGAAGAAATTACAATAAAATTCCAAATTGGACTCTTAATTAGTAAAAATGTGGTATACTATTTCATTATTATTTATATTATCTTTTTTGGAGCACTTCAATTCGGTTAAGACACAAAATCTCTCAATATATGGAATTCATCCTGAAAAAAAAAAAATCTGCTTTGTTTCGACAATAGCAACGAAAGATGCCATAAATAATGCTTGTTTTTTTACTTTGTGGAATGATCGAATTAAGTAATTTAAATCCACAATTATACCTGTCATGATTCAAATATGTCTCTGGAGGTTTAGTAATGCGCAATATTGGAGAACCATCAAAGCGTTCGTCGTAATCTAACGTCTCATTTTGTTCCATATTTTGGATAACTTCAATAACTTCCTCTTTTGCTTTCTTATCTGAAGAAAACAGCGTCAACTTATATTCATCTAGAAGTTTACTAAAATACAGAAATTTGAAAAATTACTATGCATACCTGAAGACAACTCTAAAAAAAGTAACTGAAGAGGCATTAAACATAGAGATCTGAAATATTATATGTATAATTTTTAAAAATTTCAATGAGAAAATAAATCACCTGAACAATTGAATAATCCGATTATATTTTTAACTTCCAAATCTTTGAACGAGATGGATAATGCAGCCCATAGAATACCAAGAATCCAATCATGGCGGCTTACATAAGACCAAACCAAAATTTTCCACTTCCTGTACTTGGTAAAAAAATTAGCGTCTACGAGAGGATAAACGATGAAAGTTTTTTCATTATTTTCATCGATTTCCACGGTTTTCTCATCCACAGTTATCTTGAAATGCTGAAATTGTAAGATGAATGATTTATTCATCATAGAGTTTCAAACCACTTCCTTTTTTAAATTTGATTCGCAAAATATACGCCGTTTTTCTGAAAAGTGAATTCGAAAGATATATTTCTTAGAATTACAAGAACCAATATGAGTATTTCTAATAAACGTTAAAATTATAGCTGACCTTTATTGCACTTTCAAAATTAATATCACCTCCTTTCAAAAGCATCTTCAACTTCAACAATTCCCAACAAGAAAGTTGTTGGCATGCTTGCTTCACTGCCGGTGCAATTTGAAGAATATTTTGGTTTTCCGTGTTCATTACCACATTCTTAAAACAGTTAACTATTAACGCGGTAGAAGAGTAAACTATAGTTAAAAGCAATGAAGAAATCCTTATTTTCCTGCTTCGAAAACGAAATATGATAAACAGGTTGGAAAATAAGTCATACCATCATATCTTGTTCTACATTGAACCAAGTGCAACTATTAGGAAGTAAATATAATTCTACAGAACGATTACGCATAGCACGCGATACTCCTCCATAATCCTCATCCATAGTGAAAAATACTCTGAATTTATGAAAGAGATTAAAATTTGAAAGAAATCACAAGCTGAAAATATGAATCAGAAAATAAAATAAAAAGGATTGAAAACACTTTTATCCCTTAATTTCACATATAATCGGCAAGCAAAATAATATTATAAACAGTCACCGGAAATTATTGTGCGCTTTCACGACAGAATTAGCATCACCGCACTCCTGTAAATTCAGTTCCCTGTTGTTTTCCAAACAAGCATTCAATCGATCCAATACTGCTGCACTGAAGAAAAAAAAAGCTTTAGGAAGTAAAACATGGGATAGCCTGAACCAAATAATTAACAAAAAGTGACCTGCAACAGTTGACATTCTTAATTAGAATCCAATGACCATTGATAAATGCATCAACAAAACGACTGTTCAGCCATTCAAAACGCATTTTACTTTTGCTCAGTTCCCTGTCAAATTGAGTAAGCTTGTTTCCGGTATCTATAAAACATTAGTTAAGGATCTTTTTGTTGAAGATATACAAATAACAGAAAATTAACCGTCATTTAAGTAATACATAATAAACCTTCGTCGACGAGAAGTATAGCACTTTGTACAGCAAATCGTAACGCAAAGATATCTTCTGCATTTTTTACATCTTTGAAGAAATTCGGAAATTGTTTAAGCAGGTTCAAACACTGCTCTTTTATTGAAGCAAAACTGATGCAATTCGTGACCTTAGAAGGAGATTAAATTAAAATCGTGTATAATTCTTTAAAATTATATCGAACTAATTAAAAAGCACATTAAAACTAAATAACAATAGAATTTGAGTATGTCAACAGAAATGAATCCCAATAGAAATTATCGAAAAATAGAATACCAAATGGGGAAAATCAATAATCAATATTGTCCGCAAACCTGTTCAAATGATCCGAGAAGTTCCAGTGAATCAGACTCTGATGTTAAATGTATTGTGTGAAGCTCCTTCCCAAGTAAAGAGGCCAGAATGCTGACAGTTGTCGACTTGCCAGAACCAGACTTGCCGACAATTAGTGTAAGCCAGTTCATTTTCACGCAAGCGGCAAGTTTATCCAGCAACTTCATTTGAGATGACAATAATTTCCTAAACAACAATCAATAAATATGTTCCAGCAATACAACTAAAATCTTTTATTCATTTTTTCGGTAATAGAACCAGCAACTTCGAAGAATCAGTTCAACTGCAATTCAGTTATTTCGTGCAAATCTAGTCTTAGACTAATCAGTGCAATTCAATTTATTTCCAAATAATTTCACAATTTCATCCATTTCAAACTTTATAGGAATGACACAAAAAGAAACTTACACATTTTTTTGTCCACAAAATGTGCCGCATCGTTCTAGTTCTACTTTTCCAATTCGAACATATGAATCCATCAGTGAAAGTGATGCTATGGTTTCAGTACATTCAAACTTGAAGCATTTACGGAACAAACTACGCATCTGAAACGCTTTGCGAAATCCAGATCTTAGGAACTAGGAAATTGTCGAGGGAGCGTCATATACGTCATTTTTTTTATTATAATTTCAACTTTCAATTTAAATGACTTAAAGAAAGAACTGGGAATGCCATGGTTACCTTTTGTCGATCATCAGCACTACGTAATCGCCAAACATATAATATATTAAAAGCATATGCAACATCGCCGTTACCCTGCAAACACAAAATAATGGAATTTAATAACTGTCACGTCTAGTGCTTGAAGTTCTGACAATTAAAGTAACAAGGAATGAATCCAGTCTTCTTCCTTCACTCTAACATAGCCGCTTTACTTGTTGGTACGAAAAAGTTGTAAAAGTTGAAGAATTCACTCAATGTATTTTGAAAGGGGTTTTTGTCCATGGCTCAGTTTCATTCCATTACGACAAGTTCTGACTCGATTGGTCTGGAATCCGAAAAGGATAACTTCAGTCTAGAAAAATCGAAAAAAAAAATTTAGCTTACGTCAGCCGTTAATTGTGCCCATCTCAACAAATCACGTAAATTAAATTCAAATTGTGATCCTTTTGTTAGAAACTGCCCATCCTCCATCATAAAACTTGTTAATGCATTGGTGACATCAACCATACGTTGGATAACATCATCGTCCAATACAGATCCAAAAGAATTTTTTATAACTGCGAAAAAATCTGATGCGTTCATTTCGGTTACATACATCTGCAAAGCATTTCTGCTTTATATCGACATTACCAATAAACTCTAATCCTGAGAAATGAATGAATGAAATGGATCAGGTAACCACGGTTGCCATACATGATTAAAGCAATGGAATATTGTTATCATTTCATCTAATAATCTTAGGGCATAGATAAATTTCATATTCCGAAATACGATAAAATGAAATTCCTTTGCCAGAATATGGATTAAAGCATACAGATGTGAAACGATTTATAAATGATTTCGGTAGTTTCCGTCGATTACCACCCTGAGCACATGGATTCTGACATGCAAAGAATCGCGTTTTGGTTCCATTCATATCAATATCGAAGGTTCGATTTAATTCCGGTATGAAAAGTTGGTGACGATGATCGAAACATGCATTCAAGCCCTCCAAAACACTTTGAGATGCCAAATTCATCTTAAATGAACAATTTAAAATTAAAATCCAATTTTCAAATCATTCGATTTACCTTAAAGTCCATGTATTGTTTACTATTTAAAATTTCAATTTAATTTAATAATTTATTATCCAAACAACGCACTACTTCTTCTATTTATCTTAGCATCAAAACATTTATCATAATAACCAGATACCACTGCCGTAACATCCATAATTTAAACTATGCGTCCATTTTCTCTATGAATCATCTATATTTCCTACATGAAAACCTATCTTAATTTGCATTAGAAATATTAGCATATACTTGCAAGCCAAGTAAAAAAAAATATAAAAAATAAAATCTTCGCACCTCATCCAGGAGAACCCACTGGCCTGTTTTGATAGCATGTAAAATAGGTCCATCTCTCCACGTAAAAGATGGTGCATCATCTGATGAAAAGACCGGTACATCACAGCCAAAAAGATCCGCCAAATCCTGGAATCATTTTTAAATATTCGAAATTAGAATTTTCAAACTCCTGAATAAAAGATTATAATAATCTTAAACTAGCAACTTTTTTTAATGTTAATTTAACCTCAAAAAAATGAAAAGAAATACAGTGAGAAATTACCGTCTGTTCCGATAAATTTAATCTAGTTAATGGATGTCCAGTTATAGCAGCTAAAGCAACAACAGTGCTCGATTTACCACAACCTGGAGGACCTTCAAGAAGTATTGGTTTATTAATAGCAAGTCCTCGTGCTAGCCTATAATCATACTATTATAAAACACTGAATATTAAACAGTATTTTGAAATATTTTCACATAACATATAAATGCACTGATCTCGAGATTTTTTGTTTTTATTCTTTTTTCTTGAATCATCCCTTTAATTTTGCAAAAAAAAAAAAAAAAAAAAAAAAAAAAGAATTTCCATTTCCTCACGATACATAATGAACAAAGAATTTATTCAATTTGACAGAAAACAAGGAGAAACAGTCTTAGCACTCCGCAAAATATGAAGTATTAAATTTGAGTAAACTAAGAGACAGAAAAAAAGTGGACGATTGCTTTTACATCTTATGCATTGCGGCGGTTTTAACGATTCAGCATCTGCCGTGAACATTTTATAAACCTTCAGAATTTAAAGACTAAAGTGTTAATTACCTGAAAATATTTTGTTTACATGTCGGTGCATCAAGTGTAAAACCTTTTGGTATAAATCGTTTGGCAGGCCCAAAAGGAATATGAAAATCTCCAGCGATAAGACTGTGAGATCCTATATCATCGAAACGTAATACAGGTGATAATGAAAAAGGTACGACAGCGCAGATACTATCCAGTTCACGTTTCATAATTCGGGACAACTACAAATATACGGTAACTAGAAATAAGTTCCGAATGGATATCAAGCGAACTTAATTTCACTGGGATAAAATCAAGATGGAAATTTACATTCAAAATAATTCTCAAAAAAAAAAGTAAATAAATAAATAAAATAACAATAATTCAGAATTCCAAGTAGTGAAGAGCTTATCAGGTGATTGCAATTTCCGCTAACCAAGCATGGATAATTTTTTGTAAAATAGAAAACAAAAATTCATTTACAGTAGAAATTTCCAAGAAAGTTACCTCATCAGTAGCCTTTTTCTTCAAAATGTCACTATCTAAACTAACACGTGTCGACAGAGTACCAAAAGCATCAAACAGAGATGCCGAAAAGGCATGATAAATTGAAGCGGATGGTGAATCAGATCGTGGTATTGTGGCAGTAATAAGTTGAGCAACCGCTACTATATCACGGACTGTTATTGTACTCCTGTAATTTACTATGAGTTTTTGTTCATAGAACAAAAAATTCAATTTGAGAAACCAATTGAAAAAATTCCTGAAAGAAAATCGGCTTGACGTATTAAAAAACCATCTATTTCTATCATAAGCAAACATAAAGAAAACTTATTAAGAGTCACATTAAATTTTTTACTTACGTTTGCTTCTGGCGGTAAGTTGTTTCCGTTAATATTAAAACTCATGTGACTGACACTCTAATCCAATAATCTAACTGACTAAAAAGCATAATAACAAACCTCAAAATAAGAGAAAATTCGGCATCAAACCATAGCACAAAATGCACAACACATTTGGTAATTGCTAACCGCAATTTACCTTCACCTAGGAACGGTGATGCACTAAGAAGTTGATCCACAATAGCAATTAAATCATCACTGGACACAGCTGACGGACACCAAATTTCTGTGAATCGATTCCTTAGAGCTTTCGAGAGCTAGAATCAAACACTATGAGAAGACTATGAGAAAGTATGAGAAGAGCGAACAATCGTTTCTTAAATTTTCTAACCCGTGCTGTTCGTTTTACGATATATTAAAACTATTTAATAAGTTAATATAACGAAATTTCTTTCTGGCAGTGAAATACCTAAACCTTGATTGCTTTTAGACTTTTAGAAAGTTCTCTTTTTCCCTTCGAATTTTGAACTTTAGCATGAAATCGAAGTAGAATTTACTTCTTTTTTGCCATAATCTCCGCCGGGGTTCATGGTTGCGATAATGTTGAAGCCACTTTTTGCTTGTACTTCTCCATTTGACACGCCGCCATCATTAAGAAAAAGTGAACGAGAAGGTTCCAGCAATGGATTCAGTCGTTCTAGTACCTGACCACAAAAAGTTATTTGAACAGTTCCATTCAATCTTAACAAGTAAATCAAATGTAATAATAAAAAAAAAAAAAAAAAAAAGAAAAAAAAGAAAAAGAAAAGAAAATACAACGAACCGAATCAGATGCTAATGATATTTCATCAATTAATAATGGTAGACCTCTTTTCATTGCCTGCACAATTACGCCGTCTATCCATCGAAATATGCCCTTGCCAACCGGACGTAATGAACCGAGAAAATCGGCAGCTTCTGTTCTCTCATGACAATTCAAAGCCAACAATTTTTCCTGCAACACCCTTAGCAAGTCGTACTCACAACGGTCGTTAATAAATTTGATAATGTCAAAAAAGTTTTTTTTTTATATACTTCGATTGCAAAATTAGATTTTTTTCTTGACCTTCTGAACACAAATCAAGAACGGAGGTAACGCTTAACTGATGAAAATGCTCCAATATTTTTCTTCCCTTTCTTATAAAAAAAAAGAAAACCTTTGCAAGCATTTGTGCAATTGTTGTTTTACCACAACCTGTTTCACCAATAATTAAGACTGGCTCATCAAAATGCCAGCTTTGAGAAACCAAAACAAGCATTCGTCGAATGGTATCAGTTAAAACAATATTCTTCACAGCTTTGCAAGTACGAAATTCAAGCGGTAAATAGTTGGAGTCACTGGCAAACAAACGATCGATATTTATTTTATGCTTCAATTTTGTTTCCAATATTTTCTTTACACACTCAACATCGACTGGACTCCGGCACCGTGATGCGAGTAAGAAAAAACCTGGAATTTGAGGAATGAATTTCAGGTAAATGAAAAGAATGGAGTAAACGTACACAAGATCATGTCTTAATAATTCACACGTTGGAAATTTCAACCATTACTTGATGAATAAAACTGGCTTTCAAGTGATTAAGAATTCAATGAAACCCTCCAGTGACACGAAAAAAATACTGGACTCTTAAAGATAGTTCCCGTCTCCGGCCAAAAGTTACATATTGTTAAAACATAACAAAGGAACTGACAATTCTTATCTCGGCAAAATAAATCTGGAAGAAAAAAACTTACCATGTTCAGCCAAACACTGACGCCAGTCATTATGATCAGAACCTGCAAGTCGACGCCCCCATCTGAATAAATCTCGAAGCGTTATCAGTCCATCACTAGCACAAAAAACACCAACTGCGCTACGCTGAGCACGTAAATCACAGAATACCGAAACCATTGCTCGTGCCGCTGAAGGCGCTATATTACAACTAAAAGAATTTATTCATTAAATGTTTGGAATGATTCATCGAATATATTGGAATGCTAGAAAAGGTTGCACAGCGTTGAACTAACTGGGAAGCATATCTTCAGGTGGATGATGTATGCTAAACCGTAGGCCACCTAAGCCAGAATAGCTAACTCACTGTTAACAGCGAATCATAAGATGAAAAAAAAAGTTGAACAAATGGCATCATGAAACTCTTCCATGAGAGTTATTATTCGATAGACTAGAAATGAATCGAAGCTGCTGATAAATATCTTACTGGAAAGTGCAATTTGATGTCAATATTGAACATTAACAAAATTTAAGACAAATTTTGAAAATTAGTGAAACTTTGAAAATTTGTACCTGATGATGACCATTTCAGCTAGTTCATCGTATGGTAGTTGACTAAATTGGAGAACAACAAAACGATTGAGCAGTGCACGTGAGAGACGTTTACGGCCAGCGTAAGTGTGGACTGGATTTTGTGTAGCAAATAGGCGGAACTGAGGGTGGGCTTTTACGACTGTATTAGTTTCAGACACGAATAATTCACGGTTGTCATCCAGCAACTAAAATTAACATTAATAATATAAGACAAATTTACACTTAAATAAAGGAAGGATTCTGTCAGTGAACTTAATTCATCAGTACTTGAATATTGAAAAAAGCTGAGGAGAGACATGCCAAACTCAAAACTCATAATTCAGGAGAACTGAGTAATAAATGGAAAGAAAAAGCTGAAAACCAGTTGTAATTTGTAATCTATGAAAAAATGATAATTTTTCAAAATTACATAGCATTCACTAATATTGCTGGTTTCAAAAATCTTCGAAAAACGTGCCCTATTTAGAGCTTCAATGACATCAGTTGGTGCAAGGTTCAATTCATCAAGAATTATCCAGTGTCCATTACGAGCAGCTTTTACTAATGGACCTTCTGTGAATACGAAACGACCATCACCGTCTGGCACATAGGATCCTATGTATTCTTGAAGATCGGTATGTTCATGATTATTAATCCGAATAATTGTATTTCCAGTTATCTTTGCCAGATGCATTACCTGAATAATCTTTGAAATTAACTCTTGACTCAGAAAATCCATAAAACTTGTGCTTGAGTTTGAGATTACTACATTAAACCAAGTATGCAATAAAACCAGAGTATAAAATTCAAATCAACACCCAACTTGGAAATATCACAATCAAGAAAACATTGCAAACATGAAAAAATTGCTTTACCACTCGAGTTTCTGATCAGAAATGCTTGAAATTGTAATCCACAGGATTACCCAGAACTAATTTAATTGGAAGCAAAGAATCACCATAGCTGTTTTTCCACATGATGTTTCACCTTCTAGTAACACCGGAAATTTACCGCTACAAACAACACGAGCAAGCTGAGATAAATTTTTTCGAACTGATGATGTACAAACATAACTGGGATCATCCTGTGGTTCAGCACTTCCTTTTTCGATCCAGTATCCTTCAATTTCGCTGCAAAATCAATGACATAGACTAGAAAAAGAAGAAAAAAAATCATCCGTAAATACAGTAAACTTGAATCAACACCAATGGTTCAATGTAAAGATGATTCAGGCCCAAATTTTTAAGACATTTTCAGAGGCTACTGTTATTCTAAATATCTACCAATAACTCTTGTTTTCAAAATTTTACAATTTAACACTGAAGAAAAATTCTCTGGGCTTTCTTCTTACTTAGAAATGTCCCGTATTAATTAGAGCTAATAGATTTTTTAAAACCATTCAGATAGCAAAATATGGTAATGATACATACATGCGATTGCTGGTAAATTTCGTCTTTAGTTTACCCAATGGGATTTTGCTCATTTTATTTTGAATAAGCTTTTCAACCATAATTTGAGCTTCGGCATCCAAATCGCTCATGAAGGACATAGATATTGCTTCATATAAGCTACGTGCTTCATTACCAAAAATATTTTCTCTGGTGAATGCCAAAGCACGAGACAAAGTACGTAAGCTGAAAAAACTGACACTAAAATATTAATTCCCCTCAGCAGAAAGGTACAACACATCTGTACTATTTGCAGCTAGAATATGCAAAGACCATCAGATATATGCAGAAGCATGCATGTGTCTTAGAACAAACCTATATTTTCCAGGGAAGGTAGCGCGCAATGTTTGATAAAGTTCCAGCACAGCAGATATTTTTGAAATATCGAATGAAGGAAGGTACGCACGTGCAACAATATACAGCTCCTCAATTTCTGTGGTTTCACGTACAAAGATTTCGGTAAAACGGCTTCTATAAAAATGTAACTTAACTGTGCTCAGAATTCTGAAGTAAATTTAAGCATTTAAATTCTTGAAAATTCTTCACCGTATTCCAGCCGGGATATTTCGTTTTCCAATATCATTGGCAGGATTCATACAAGCGAACAAACGGAAATCTGGATGTCTGCTCTCTGGATTCTCTATTAAATGCACTATAGAATCTAGACATTCTGGTGTGGCTAAATTAATTTCATCAACTAGGAGCCATTCACCTCGTTCAGCAGCCTAAAACAACAAAAACGAATCTGATAATAGATGACGGAAAATGAAATAAGGTATAATTCATGTTTGAGGATACAACAATAGTGCAATAATATTAAAAAAAAAAAAAAAAAAAAAAGAAACGGGATTCTTAGAAACTTGCTTCAGCAACTGCTCCACGAACATAAGCGAAGGAAACGGCTGAAGCCTTTAATGATTCTGAACAACGTTCTGCCCGAACAAATAAGTTCGCCCAGCGTTGGGCGAATTTATGCTCTGATGATAATTTCACTGTACGACGTGCCGTTTCTGCGATTAATTTAGCATAGTCGCCATACCTTCCATTCGATAAACACATCTATAAATAATACCCGTTATTTTTCCGAATTTATCTCTAATATTTCAAAACCATGTTATGCTAATTAATTTCTAATTATCTGTATATGTTTTCGGATTAAAATCTTCTAAAACGTATGAGAAAAGCTTTGGGAAAAATTACCTCCAAATGACGCAAAAATTTCTCGTTTTTTTTCAGATCAAATGTTGCAGCAAACAATTCATCGTATTCCTTTTTCATCGGTCTCAACAAATACGGTATAGACACTGGTTTATATCTAAAATTAAAAAAAAGTCATTAAAAATAAGCTGCTCAGTACTAAGAATGTGTATAAACAAAAAGTTCAAAAAAGTCGTAAGGTTTATGAAAGGAAACATTACCATGAACATAATAATAAAAATTAAGGAGCTACAAAATAATAAAAATTCCTCAGTGAAAAAAAGCCGGTTGGTAAGGAATACTTCACGATTTAAAGCATATACCCGCCAATTAGATCGGATGAATCGGAATGTTGGCTGAGATTTACAACTCGAAGAGTACTACCAACATGGTCAGCGAGCAATTGTACGGTGGCTGTTTTACCAACTCCAGTTTCACCCACAAGTAGTATTGGTTCCATACGCTTTACACAGACTGCTATCCGCTCCAGTAGCTGACACACATCACGTGTGAGACCAAAGCGAGTTACCTTGCTGAAACTCAATCTAGATTACTCAAGGTCCTTAAGAAGTTCTCTACAAATTTTATTATCAATTTCACTCTCAGATTTAGTTTCATTTCAATTTAAATAGCGAGTTGTTCCGAAGTGACTACCTTTCCCCTCCTGCTGCTAACTGATTCCTCTGTAGAACCACTCGGCCACATATTAACTCGGTTCTCGTTACAGAAATATCCGGTAATCGGAGGTTTAACTGTACTAGTAGTTGCTCATGATTTACTGACAAACTGTTCGCAATTATTTCCGATAGTGCAAGAACATCTTCCTGTCGGTGACAGTGAATCGTCCAGCAATCGATTAGTTCATGAAGAATAGCTATCATATCCGAAAGGTCATTCAAATCGTTAATACGTGCACAAGCTTTTAGTAAATCTCTGTAAAAAGTCCACACATTACGCAACATTTCTGTAGGTCATTAAACTTTCTTCAACAAAAATAGAATTCCTAAATAAACCTACGCTGCTCCCAATTTCCTTCCATTTATTGGGTTAGCTGAACTGTTGATAAGTTCGTCGAACAGAGTTACAAGTTTCCGAGCAAACGGTGCAACTCTTTTGTACAAAATGCAAATAGCACGATGAAGTTCCTCATTCGTAAAGAGCGGCAATGATATTACGAATGGTATGGAAGTAAGCAATAATTCAATATCAGCTGATCGGAAATTTCTTTCTTGTTTCGTGTACCTAAAATCCATTATTTTTTTTTCCAGTGATATTATTTTTGATATTGATGCTATGATTTTTGATATTGATATTGATAGTGATATTTTTCCAGTGACACTCCACCTATTTTTTTTTCTTTATTTGCAGTGATACTCTAAGTGGATCTTAGCCAAAAGTCTACCAAGAAAAAGATCCTAAAATATATTTGGATAAAATTCTTATAAATTTGTTTAACTGCTACGGCTACATCATATTTTCTGGATAACCAACCAAATTTTTCTTATACTTGAAACAAAAAATACCTCATTGTAGCAATAACATAGGCTTCACTGTGCATTCGTATTGTTTCACCAGAAATTATTCGTACTTCACGATTATTACATAACTCGATAATCTGCGATATTAAATCAGCCGGAGCACAATCGATATCTTCCAAAACTATGATACCTTTATCAAGAATGTACTGAAAAATTCTTTTGAACAAAGTTTTCTATGATCTCATCACTCATAAATTAATTAATTGCAGGATTAATCGTCAGCATTACCAAATGAATTATTAAGCAACTGTTCGTGTCGAAGTAGTTGTACGAACTGTATACGAAAAATGATACTTGGTACTGCTTTCTTCTTATTTTCTCTCACAAAAGAAAGTTAAGTTGCCAGTTGTTCATAAAGTCCTCCCTTCGTTTAAACTTTCGGCAACTTACACTTTCACTGTACTATCTCAGTAGCATTGCATCCTCTAGTTCTTATACTGCGGGAAAATGGTGCATGATAAGAGAAATATGAGATACTTGAGATCACATTATTATTTCTTTTATGCTGCGGAATAACTCAAGTGTACATCCAAACGCAATTTCGATTTTTCTTCGCTAATTTACTACAAGCTTTGGCATTCATAGTAAATATGGAAGAAAGTAATTTCGAAGTTGCACGGAAAAAAATTTCCCCACCAACTTTCAACTTAGCGCATGATAAAATGAGATCAGATCCACGCAACTCTGCCATCCTTCATTAAACATTGATAAAAGAAAACAAGTTCATTAGAAGGGAATTTTACCTTTGTGAAAGTGCTATGTTTCCAGCAAAATTCACCAGGTACATCCAAACAGTGAAATGTCCCGAATAAAGTTTTCGAATCAATTTGTTCACCAATTTGTATAGTCCGGCATGGCAATTTCATATTACGTGCAACCTCTTTTACCATTGACGTTTTGCCACAACCAATAGGACCCTAAATTGTGCACGTTCCAATAATGAAATCAGATGTTTTACTTAGATTAACTTTTTCAAAAAGAAATCAATTCATTCGATTATTTCGACTCGGCATGGAAGTTAAGAAGTTTTAAAGGTTTTGAGAAAAAATAAATCACGTTCATAAGCTGAAGTATATTGCTCCGACATTACCATTTGGCGTAAGCAGAAGTATAGAAGACGACTGCTACGAAAGCTACTTTCCACTAATTGCATTTTCGAAATTATCGATAGCTCTCAATGTCATAATCTGATATACTAACTACTTCACATAAGTCAATCAGTTCCTAAATCAAAATCTGTCGGAAAACTGAAATATGATATGTGTCACCTTTCAAATACCAGAGTACAGTTCCAAATTTTCAAAATCAACTTTGCTGACGCACAAGTATTTCTTACAGGTTTCTGTTACACGTGAGACAGTAGCTCTCGGACTTACTTGTAAGAGCGTAAGTAGACGATTTTGGATACCAATCTTCAGCTGAATACGATAAATCTCTCTGGTAGGCAAAATATCCGGTACAAAACTATCATCAATATTAGATTCATCTTTCTTCTCCGTTTTGCTTCTGATTATTTTTTCAGGTTTCACAGCCTCTGCTTCACCAATCTGCGAGAATTTTCGCTTTCGTCTTTTTGTCTTTTTTAACTTCATCCTTCTTCACTTGAATGCAGAACTTCTGCCACTTCTAAACAGCAAAAAAACATTTTGCTTACAGTGAATTCTTATCCACCCACATCACATCCGCGTGGGTTCACAGTTCACAATCTAATTCTATTCTGAATTTTAAATAACCTTTATTTGACACAGGATTTAGACCGTATTGATTCTTATCTATAATCATATTGATGTATCAAATTTTTATTGTTAAAAGCAATCAATAATAAAATAAAAATGAAAGATTCAATTGAGCAAATTTATTAAAATAACAAAATACACAGCATTTCACAACAGTATATCCAAAGAGATATAGATTTAAACGAAATTAAAGGAAATAAGAATCATGTGCGCAATGTAAATAGAAAAAAAAAAAGAATAAAAAAGAACATTTAACTTATTTAACTTGTCTAAGCTCCATACAATAAAATCTGTGCGACGAGACCATATCCAATTATGGCATAAAATACTTCCTCATATTCCTCATATGAACATGTTTCATTTTTAAGATCTAAAAAAGAGACTATTCTATTGAAAACCTACAAATTGTTCCCCAATTCCTTTAGTAAAGTTTGAAATCATCTGTAACCCAAATTACTTCCAACAGCTTATCTGCCTNGAAAACCTACAAATTGTTCCCCAATTCCTTTAGTAAAGTTTGAAATCATCTGTAACCCAGATTACTTCCAACAGCTTATCTGCCCCCTGTACGATGCGTAATAGCTTCTTCTGCCAACGAATAGAACACCAGCAAATTTAGCTTCAGTAGAAAGAAATCTAATATGTGGAAGAAAATTATGGCTGGAAACACACAGTACTATTTCGAAAGAGGGAAACAAATAATTATTTTTGAAACGAGAAAAAAAAAAGAGAAAGAATATATGAGATCATATACAACAGGCCACTAATGTAATAACAGAAACCAATAAGAAATCATGTTATTGGTGGGAGATAGCAGACAATACCACTAGTGTCAATGGCAGAATAGAAGAATAAATTTCGAAGAGGGTCATCTTTTTGCGAAAGTACCTGAAAGCAATCAACTGTACAAAACTGGGGGTACTCTTTATAAAACCTATATAAATATATTAAGTAAATATATTATCATAAGCTGTAAATAAAAAGCTTATTTTGTCTTCAAGCAAAAACCGCTTTTTTTTTTTTTAATTTTTCTTCCGTTGATACATTGTGGCAGTAAATTTGAATGTTTAGTCAAATCTTGATTTTCAACCTGACACTACAATAAATTAATTCTTAAATAAAAAACCTTTATTGCTTCTTGTGCCATATGTGCCCCAACAATGGCGCATGCTGGGCTAAGTTGAGGCCCAATAAAACTGAAATCATGCATACATTACACTTATTCATGTATTACAGTTTTATCACAGTCATTTTGAAAATTGTTTAGTGTAATTATAATTAAATGGTTCCTGCCACATTCATTAATGTTAATGAATAAGGCACAAGTTTTTAAACTTGTCTCAAATTTGAAAGAAAGAGATCTGCTGACCTCGAAAAATATTTAACGTTGAAATATTCATCATCTAAGACATGATTGCACTGCTCCAATTCTTTCTTCCATAGTTCCATAAATTTCTCGCAACTTATGGTATCACCGCCATCTTTTAGTCGAAGCATAACTCGAAAAAAAAACGAAATTTTTTTTCTCATTTTCTAAGTTGAAATCGTTTCTCTTTTTCTTAAAAAAAGAAAATATATATAGTTCATTGAACTTACTTTCTCCTAAGAGTTCAGTACATAAATCTTCAAGGTTACAATAGAAAACATGAGAAGTCCCCAATTACTTCAAGTAAGGTCAATCAAAAGGATATTAGCACTAGAAAAATACCTCGGATTGGGAAATAAGATCTCGGTAAAATCCGTTTCGCTTTTCGAATCAGTTTTTTATGTGACCAATCAACATTCCACGCATCATCCCATAATGGGTACAGGAAAGTCTGCAAATAATACGGTAAGAGTGAACAAATGTTTGTACCAGAAACCTTTACATCACCGGAATGAATTTTCCAGTTAACAACTAATTTGTATGTAATGACGGATAATGGTGTTTGATAAGTTTAAGTAATGTGGATTAATGTGGAAACCATTTCAAAGTTTGTAAATGACGCATGCAATTCTACTTGGATAATCCCTTACGGTTTGTATTTTTTCATCATCATCATCAAGAATCACATTCACTGATGTTTTATTTTCTTTTTCCGTCCTTCCATTTTCTAATTCAATATTGAATCTTGGCCTCTTTAATGATGACGGACCATCCTCCACTGTATCATCGTCCAGTACAGTGCCTGTCCTTATTTTTGGAATTGTCCTATAACAGTTTTAAGATAGTTTTAAATATTCGTCATCCAGTAAGCATTGCTTGCTTATGTAAGGGAAGGTAATATCATGTTAGTGAACATAAGCATCTTAATTAATGGTTTCGCAAATATATAATTAGATCAAACGAATTAATACACTAACTATGAAACTATCCATAACAATGAGCCGTATGAACGAAGAATGTACTCCAATTCTCATTTTAAAATAAAAAATAACATACACTAAAAATGAACAATCGGTAAAATCGAAGAATGCATATCCTACCCAACCAAATACGCCTCCGGCGATAAAACTGAAATTCACTTTTAGAAAATGCGGTTAAAGAAAAGAGATGAATGCTCCCTTCTTATCCACCATAGCGATTTAAAATAAAAATTTCCATACATGTGTTATGTACTAACAACCAATATCAAAACGAAATACATAGATTGTGTGTCTTCGGCAAAATATTCCTTAACTACACAGAAAATAGATTACTTGATATTTACATCATCAAGGACAACCAAATTATTTTCTTCGACATCAACTTAAACTGCTCCTGAGTGAAAATATTTGGCTTTAGCTGATGAAAAGCATTCCGATTTTTATATATTCAATATACCATAATTCTATTAGTTCACTAGAAGCATACAGCAGCAAAAATGAATGAGATCTCACGGTTTTCTAGTGCTTCGACATATTTTACTAATTCGATTAATAACAGCGTATGTCTGATCAACCAAAATAACTAAATCATAGCTAGTGAAGAACTTCTCATCTTTTATGCCTATGTCCTCCGTGTCCACATGTAATTCCACATTCGGATTTAATAACTGGCATTTCTGTAGTGAAGCTTCAGCACGCTGAAAAGGTAATACAGCGCAAAACATCAAATCGATATAATCATATTAACTATTCTACAAATGCTGAATCAGCAGCTTGGAAGATTCGGAAAACACATTTCAGAATAACCCCAAAGTAAAGGAATGATGTAATCTGAAAAACTGCAGCGTAAAAGTTCTTAATCAGTCTTAACAGATTAGTACAACAATTGTTACTAAGCGTTGATTTTATTACTACTATTAAGCATGAAAAACAAATAAACTTTTGAAGGAATAAAGTATGATATTAGCTAAACCGGGTATTTAGGACTTACATTTTTACCTTCGGAGCCATGCTGTAATAAAAACTGGTTGCAATAATCATCTGAACAAATCTGAAAAAAAAAAGGAATACTACCGTAACCTTTCATCCTTTCATAATAACAACAGTTACGAGCGTTACGCAACGTCATCTCTTTGCACCACATTGTTCATTTATTTATGGAAAGAAGTAAGCGCTCTTACTGTTTTACTGTCCAGCAAAGTCAGTGACTTCAATCCAGTTAACATCAAATTTTTCGCCACTTCACTTCCGCATCCTGATAAACCAGCGATAAGTACTGTTGAATTCCGCAACCTGTATAAAACTGCGTGGTTCATCTCGATGTCACGATTATCAATGACATTAATATAATATTACTTTTATTAAATTAGCATGGAATTTTGAATTTAACATCGTTATTCTCGGGAAAATTACTTGACTACTTCTAAGCTTCTAACGCTGTCTTTTATACATCGACTAAGGAAGTGTAGTGCTCTTTATTATACAATTTGAGAATAACAAGACAATGATAGTAGAATAGTAAGAAAGTTAGTAAGCACTAGTAAGAAAATTTGAACTTCATTTCAATCAAAACTTTTGTATTTGCAGACGAGATACACATGGCAAAATCCAAAAATTATCATTTGTATTTCAAAAACAAGAAAATGGTCAGTATAAAGTGCAAAACAAAAAGACAAGAAATTAAGAATTTACCTGTTTTGGGTTTCCAAACCCCACAAACGTATTTGGCGGTCGTAAACGGCTTTTTCATCTTCACTAATTGTCTTTTCTCGGATTGCAGCTGTGACTGATTCCTTTGATGACATCTTTAACAATTCTTAAATACCGCTTAAAAGGAAGTTTATAAGACTTAAAAATAGGAAAGCAACGATAAAATGAAAAGGCACCCAAAAACTTAATCTGAAATTTGAATTTTTCTATCGAAATATTTTATACACCGTGACAAAACGTTTCCAAACTATTATCCCTTGAACAAACAGTAAGAAAGACAAAGGCAACACAGATGATTCTATCTAATTACGATATTCCCAACAACACCCCCATCCCTAAAGAAGTCAGATGACACGTGTTAACCTCAAGCACTTACCTTGTGCACGTCCAACCGTAAAGTACTCAGTTAAATTGGATCTCGCTAAAATAAGGTTTTTTTAAAAGTTGAGAGTTGTGCTTAATGGAGGTGAGTCTTTTTTTAAATACTAAATTATGGGATATATCCTGACACCTAACAGTTTCACTCAGAATAATTCTGTGACTTAAACCTGTTAAGGAAAATGTCCGGACCACTGCCGGAAATTGCATACTGCTCACAACAGTCCTCATTATGAAAATTTTCACTCCACCTTATCCATCGCTTTTTCTTTCCCATGACTGTTATGTCGTGCATGCAATTATTCCTACTTCTTCGTTCAGAGATTTTCGCTACTTCCACTTTAACTTCCAGAAATATTCAATATATCTCCAAATTACAGCGTTCATGAATGCATTATTAAAGTACAAATTTTGGAAACATAGAAGAATTATTTAATTTTCAGTAAGAGAAAAGCATAAATTATTAAATTGAATTTGAAGTAAATATCTACAGTTTGAAAGAATAATATATCATAAGAATCTAATTGCAGTTTGAGAGTGGAAGTTCTGTTCATTTTAAAATATTAAAACATTTCAAGCAGTGGAAGAATAGTAAAATGAAATTCGAAGTGCAATTTTAAATAAAATATAGTTTTGATCCTATGGATATTGTATTTTTGAATGCATAAAATGCAAAACGTATCTATTTCCTGTGGAAATGATGCCATCTTTTGTTTCAGTGACTATACTTGATAGGAGCAACGTTATCATTTCTGAGTGAATAAGTTAGATTTCTGAATGAAAAGAGTGTCATGGATTACTGCCGCCATATACTGAAGAAGTCTGTAAGGAGAAAATCGGAATGGGATAGATATCAACCAACTTGATTTGATTTTATAGTAAATTGCTGGCATTTTTTGATTAAGCAGTAAGAGTGGTTTTACAATTTGTTATGTAATACCAATTTAGTGAGGAAGGAAAACCTTGGAGCTTAGGCGAATAAGTGTTAAATGTTTTGTAAGTTTTGTACCGAAGATTTGAAATTTGATTAACAAACTAATTTTTCGCAAAAATAACGAATTGTCAGTTTTTTTATCGTTCACAAAGCAGATAAATATTATTTAAAGTTGCATAGAAATAATTGATAAATGTAAATCAGAATTTTCATCCTTTGATATGTTTCGATGTCAAAGATAAACGATGAAGAACAGCTGTTTCTTACGAGTGTTTGAATAAAAGAGCCGTGATTGGCTGCATATGTTGTTGTGGTAATGACCCTTCAAATTTACATCTTGCGAAATGTTATGAAGGATCACTACCTAAAAGGTCAAATTTTTTCCAACGGGTTAAAAAGACCGGATTGGCAACGATTCTCCAAGATTAAATAAAATCTCGGTTGGGTTAAAATACTTCGGAAACACGTGAAGTGGTCACTACAACATCTAAATCCATGGAGATCATGGTTGTGTGCTGTGAGGAAGTAACACTTTTTTCTCCAGCGGTATAATTTCCAGCATTAAATTTCGCCAAAAAAAAATAATGCAACATATCATTTGAGAGATCCGATAGTTCAAGAAAATTTTCGAACTTGTTATATCCCTTGGGAATTCTCGAATCATGAGCTATTTCCCGAACTTCCTACATATCACTGCTACATTTTCCAGTTGTCGCATGTTTTGATAAAGTGTAAGAAATCTATATAGTTCAGTTAAATTTCTGCACGCTCCGAAAAGATGAAACTTGAAGATTATAGTTTTTTTTTAAACAAAATGTATAATTTTACGCAATATTACTTTTGTCTTGTATGGTAGAAGCTCACAGAAACTGTCTTAAGATTTCAATGCTTTCATCTCATTAACATCCACGCATTCTCTTACTTTATGTCTTAATTTTGGAAATCCGTTTGCTACCAATAATTAATTACAGGCAATTAGAGGCAGTTCAGTAATTACTCATTAATTATGATGTACCATGATAATCATCCATTTGCGCGAAATAGAACCGCCCACAGCACATTGAAATTAAATCATACATGGAGATATTGTAGTGTATCACCTGTTGTTGGACGATTATCACAAGCTACGCTGAAAAGTACCACCAAGTTTCAGGTATATATCCAGATTTGAATCCACGAAGTCTAAATTATCGATTTAATTATTAAAATTGACGGTTAAAACTATTGAAATTAAAAAATGACGATGTTAATGCACCCACTGGATGAAATTATTCTTCCTTGTCGAAGGTTTTAAAAACTTCAGCTTCATTCGTAATAGATCTATCGTTTTATTTACTTAAAATAGTCACCGACAAATCCACCAATTCTTTTGCATTATCAATTGCAACACCTCACTCAGCTAATTTAAGCTTAATTTGTATGTGCTACCTCTCTTTCCATTCATCAATCTGTTATTTAACATTTATATAACTTCTAAATCCATTATAGTTAGTTTGTGAATCTCCACTGTTTTCCTTGCATAATTGTTGAATCTTTAAAAAAAGTTTTTTAAAATTTCAATTTCTGTAATCAATTCCTCATCCATTCTAGATTTTCATGCGCAACAAATGTCGTCCCATCAGATACTGTTGGATGGCAGTTACAGTAATCCCTGTGATCGCTTTTTGCGATGCTCAAATTCTACAGACCAAAATCCTGGAGGGAGAGTAAAGTACAATCCAAGCTCTAATTGCAACTATGCGGAGACAAATGATGATATTAATCGCACAAGGAAGATAAAAGTCAGTAGAGAATTTTACTTGGGTTCGGAACAAATTGAGATGCATGCAGCCGTCGATCCAGTTATTCGACGTGAAGGTATAATTTCCAGCTGTGAAATGATTTCATGATTTCGATTTCAACGTTAATAGATATTGGATAAAAAACTAGTTTCCTATGAATGAAGAAATGCTTTATTTCTGCTTCTCATCGTCGCGGCAGGATTCCTATAAATAGCCAGAATTTAACTTCGATAGCCTTCTATGAAGCAGTTTGTAAGAAAGATCGGAGTTGAGTTGTTCAAAATATGATTCAAACAGCAATGAATTTCAGAACAGTGCAATCGAAGTAGTAGGGAAATTGGAACAAAGTTAATTGCTCTTGCTGATACATTTGATGCCATATTTTTTGGGAATTCAAGTAACTCGATGAAAGAGTTGTACAGGGAGTAACCGACGAATGATTCAGCATTTTCAACAATATATTAAATTTAAAGTTTTAAGATTATAAAATAAAGATGCTAACTGTTTTGTTTATATGGCTGATTAACGATAGCTGACCAAAACAGCTAGAATTTTGAAGCTAGAGTGAACAAAAACAAAGTGAAGGTATCAGGAAAACCAGTGGATACGTTGGAACAAAAATATGGAAATGAAAGAAATTGACGTACAAACCCAGAAATAAGTACGAATTGTAACTTCCCTCGAAGCTCCCCTTTTCTAGCCTGGAAGTTGATTCAGTTTGATTCCTGGAACAAAAATGGATCGGATTGATCGTTCTGCTTCCTATGTTGTAAGGCAATACTAGCAGGGAATGTAGTTGAAAGAGATAGATGCCTTCAGATGGCTAGTTGCCTGTTTAATAATATAAAGAGATGAATCTCGACTGGTCATTAATTAGGTCAAATTAGCCATTAAAAAGCATCCACCGGTACAGTGGCGGAATGTTCCTTTTCATCAGCTATTCAACTGCTGCAAAATTGAGCGGAACGAGAAAAAGCAAAGGAAAAAAGGCAAATAGCTATACTATGCAGTATTGCAGCCTATACACCAAATGTTATCATTTTTGTTCTGTCAGTCCTACTGTAGCCATTGTTCCGACAAAAGTTTCATTCATTATTCATGAATCAAAATGTATCATGTTTGATACTTCTGTTTCAATATGCCTCTGGAATGGCTGAAATATTCCAAGGCAGTCCGGTTTCCGGAACTCACTGTATAAATATTATCATACTATGAATAAGTATTTCATTGGTTTGCAGCAAACTGCTTCTTTTAATAAATTAAATGGACATTTTCTCCCAACGGTTTCACTCCATGAACTACAGACCGAACTCGAATCCAAACTCGGGTTTTACTTCTAAACTGTAATTTAATATTCGTTTATATTTTTTAATACCTCACTTTCTCTGAGCACTTTATTTTTTTCGTTCTTTGGACAGTTTTTGCAAACAAAGGGTTGTTAGACAGAACTTCAAAAACTTTTCTTATCAGGTCTGAAAAAAGACACATGGATCGATAATAAAATCAAATTACCAGGAATGAACAAAGTCTGAATGCAAAAAAAAAGTGGATTTTATTTTAAGAAAAATGAAGTTCCGTTCAGCACTACAGAATATAGGAACAAAAAAGCTCAGCTGATACGGCAATCACAACTCGGTAAAACATTTCAGAGAACGCGTGATGCCATCACATCAGGACTTCTTCATTCCCTTCAGTGCTAGAAGAGGTTTCAAGTGACGCTATACGCATTAAAACGTTATATCAATAGCAAAACAGTACGCCAGCTGCTGCAGTACAAGAATAAGCGGAAATTTACCCATCTGATGTCCCCAATATCTCAGTCTTTCCTGCACTTTATGTAGAATAACCTACCATGAAAAATATATAGATAAAGAAAGGCTGTTACGTGACATAGTTACTTTCAGAAACAGCTCTTCTCAGCTAAATTTATTTGAACAAAAAAATGGGGAATTCAATTTGGATGACAAAACGGGATTAGGAAAGACCGGCAAGTTCGACTGTAGGATAAAATACTTTCCGTTCATTCAAGGAAAATGAAATCCTTAGGAATAAAACGTTAGCATTAAAAGAGAAAGTGAAAAGGAACAACGATGGAAATACTGATTCTTTCACGGTGGGAGATAAAACAAATGTGGGAGGAAGGCAAAAGGCAATGCAGAGATAATGCGATGAATGGAAGAGGCGAAACAGCTTATTTACGAATTGCGCGTGAACAACGTTTCTTCTTCAGCACATCTGAAAATTCAAAAAACAATTCCTGTAAGAAACTTCTAGTTCACCCTTAGTAAATAATTTCATTATAAAGGGAACATAAAGGCTATTGCGACGAAAGTTGAACATGTTGAAATAGAACGCAAATTCAGAGATTCCTAAACGTAAGTGTCCAGACGATAGATTAGGTATTTATCAGCATTATTTTCACATTTTGTGACATAAAACGGTAATAATTATAACGAAGCAGACAATGAATAGGATGTGAGTTTTAATTAATGGATGAAATTGAAGATTTATCCCTGCGCACTTTTTATTCCTCCAACTTACTTTTAATCCCTCGAACAGAGCTCGTCGGTGTTGCTCCATCACTCGACCATGAACTGCCGCCACTGCTTCTGCGTTTTCTTGGTATTTTGTTAACCTCCACTAAGTGAGATTTAGCTGAAACAGTCGGATGCAATTGTTCAGGCTGAAATACCCATTTTATGAATGGAATGACATGGATATGATAGGGTCAAGATCTCGAATAATAACATTATTATCTGAGATGTGTGTTGCTGGACCAAAAGAATTAAGTTACTTGAACATTTGTGGTTTCGTATTACCTCTGGAAGCAGAACGTGTGACCATACGATGTGTTAAGATTGATCCTGCACTAGCTGCAATGTAATTTCTTAATAGTCACTAATCGTTGGAATTATGATAAGTTTTACCGTTTATTCCTAAAGCTTACTGAGGGTCCAGGAAAATTTCTGGCAACCTAATCAAAAGACGATTGGAATTAAATGAGATAGTCTGAGGATGCTGGCTTCTTTGACAGTATTTCTGAACCCTATAACTTGTAACCAATTTGTCTAGCTAACTTTATTACCTGGATGGTTCAACGATCCGAAAGATTTCCCGGTATCTAATGAGTGCAACGAGTCACTAGAATTGGCATGAACTGCTTCTCCGTCTTCATCATTATCTGTATTAATGTCGCTTTTAAACAGTACAAAAAGTTTGATGCAACTTACTTCCTCCTGTGTGTTCGATTTCAGTAGTAATGAGTCGTACTTGAGAAAAATTTTGGCCTCGGAGATATTGTCATAGATGTACGGTATGATGGACAACAGCAATCACCGTTAATTCAATTAATTCAAATACGTAGTTGTTTTTTTATCTTAATATTTTCTTATCATGATAACAAGGTAAAACGAAAGTGAATATCGATTTGCAAATAATGTTCCTTAATTCTATCCATTCGTGACTTAACTATTCACGAATCGTGATCTGACGTCTCTCTCCCCCCTCTACGTCACTGACACTTGTCTTGTCTGAGAGCAGTAGTAAAGTGATACCGAGATTTCCTGGATTGTTCTTATCTTCACGGGCTTCATCAGCATCATCCGAGACAACGGTGGAATCATCCTGTTCTTCGTTTGAGACCTCTTGAATCAAAGACTGTTGAAGGACGGATACTTCGCTTGCATTTGCCGAATTTTCTAACTGTTCCTGCTGCTCGAAACAAGTTTCCACAACAACTTCACTGGCAATGCCCATACTATCCTAAAGAATTAATTGCTTATTATTCGCGATATAATCAGTTACTTGCTAATGGAATGAGAACAAAGAATTCATTAAAATAATAATACCGGAGAGAGAATGTCAGAACTATCGAAATCTATCACTACTTCAGGAATATCACCAACGAATTTGTCCTTCTCCATTTGACGATTTATGCTTGCTTACGTATTGTTCCGGTAGTAAGTACTACTGGAAAGGTAAAAAGATTGAAACAGCTATATAAAAATTTGCTGATATGAATTTTTGAACGTAAATCCAATTTTATTGATTCTTACAGTTAATAGAAATCGTACGGTCTCTAGCTTTGTCTGGATCCAGACAAACTCGACATTCATACTTTTTTTCTACAAAAATTTTTTTCGAAAACAACAGGGAAAAAGGGAAACTGATGGTTTGATCTCGGACCCGACATAAAGTTCTTGATCAAGAACATAGTTCTAGCTGCCTCATCTCCAACTTAACATTCAGTCGTTGATGGTTCAAACGAAGTGAATTTGATAGGAAAGAAATGAACGTTTACAATAGCTTTAGCTTGCATGGTCGTTTGCGTGTGATTAGAAGAACCATTCAGATGACTGATCCTTTCAGCATTATGAGGGAATGCTTGCAGCATTTAGAAGACCATTACCAAAAGATATTTGCAGAAATCGATCGATTAAACGGGCTCTAAGTCCAGTTTCCATACCGGAAAGTGAGAGTCTCCGGTCTGCTCGGTCACACCCCTCCTCTCATACCGGAAACGGAAATGGCATAATGCACAGCAGTCCTCAGACAACCTAGCCGACTTTGTAATTCGCGCCAAAATAGTTACAATCATTCAGTTTGCGCAGAAATGCACGTAGGTCATCTTCCGAACCCATTGGGGAATATATCAAATAGTTTACTGGATCCGGAAGTGGGACTACTAAGGGAATTGGTGAGTGCAATGCGTGTGGTCCGGCGTGATCGTACGTATTGATAGTGGAAATTTTCACTTTTGAATTGTTGCTTTTCCTTGAAATTCACATTTAGCAAAAATTTGTATTTCAACCAGTGCTGCAATTTATCTGATGCTGCAAACCGGAACACATCATAAGGCACAGTCTGCTAATTTGATGTGGCGTGGATGTATTAACAGTGCGGATTTTTTCATTTCTGGATCATAACAAGGGTCACGATCTAGGCCTATTGATTTCAAATTCCGATCCTTTTTCTTCTAAATGGTACTTGAAGCTGGAAAACTTAAGTTTAAAAAATCAACCTATTTATATGGTCTTACGGTATACAGTTGTAAACTTGATCAACACATTGCATAGCATATTTTTAACTATGATATTTAATGACGGAAAATATAAGTCAGTGTGAATTGATTGAACTTAAACCCAGTTTTAAGTATTAATCCGGTTGTTTGACGGATTTGAACTTGGTCCAGTCAAAATCGTCTAGAAATGATCCAAATGCAGAAAATTTTTCTGGTTGGTAGACATTTGGAACGTGACATCACACCAGAAAAGCTTTAATGTCAAATAATTCAAAATAATGACTAATGAGAAAAATTCTTAGAAAATTAGCCAAAGATTCAACTTTCAGTCAGGTGATAACATAACATGATTGGTGCTTTTTTCCATTTTTTTTCGCGAAGACAGTACTGCTTTGCAATAGCAGTAGTAAGAAAGTCAAAAGCTTCGTTCTGTATCTTAAGATTGTTAGAATCATAGATCTGCTGTTAACGCAGCTGTCGGTTTTTAGGACACAACAGCTGTGGCATGAGATAACAGATGTGGTATGTTGTGACATGTATCCGAACTCTTGTCGTTCCCGAATCCTCCAATCACATGCTCGAGAATGATGAAATGTATAGGTAAAATGGAGAGCAACCTCGCCTAACTTGTTCCTCAGGGTCAAAGGTCAGAAAATGGTAAATTTGACCGGTTGAATCCTTCATCTTAAATCGAGACTTGGTCATTCGATTTTTGCTACTAATAAACCATTGTTAATTTCAACGACTTCTACGAAAAGACATACACTATTTTCTTAAATTCAACAATCCCTGATTTTAAAAGTATTGAAATGCCCGTATCATGCTAAGTTTGATGCAACAAAGCTCCTAAAAGAAAATGTAAGCAAAGTGGATCATAGAAAACAAATCCACTATTTCATTACAAAGAGGTATTTTTTACGCTTGAAATATTTTATAGCATGATAATCAAATAAACTTTATTTCTTAAAACATTGGATTAAACTGAGCAGCTTCGAACGATCCAGTAAATATCAAGGAAAATAATGCTGAAAAAAAGTTCATGCGAAGTGACCTAAGAATTTGGAAAACGACAAAATATTTTCAAATACGAAAAGAGAATAGTGAATTGAAGCGTGTAAAACTACACAAAAATTTAATCAAACCAAGCCATTTCGGTGCTTGACGGAAAGAAGGGAAAACACATTTAGACATAGAAAAAATAAAAAGCAGTGTCGAAAGGTTCTCGGGGAATTTAAAATAGTTGTACATACGAAACTTGATATAATAGAAAAGTTTTGCCAATGTGGAAATCCCTGTATGGTAAAAAAAAAAAAATTATAAGAAACTTTAGCAACTTCTTTTAATGATGTCTGAGAAACAACAGATCGAGAAATTTCAGATGTTAAGAATGTAATTCTATTGGCATTAAATGAATTCTCACAGTCTTCCAAATAAAATAGATGTGATGTAGACCTTTGAAAATGGTTCTTTTAAGACGAACCTAAAGTACATTGCGATAACGTACAAATCAGTAGGAACAAACAAATCAGGGATCTAAATCCAATCAACGCATTCCGTATTTTTCTTCACAAGACTGAATTACCTCGAAACTCTCATCTTTTCTTCTAAAACTTGGGCAATGGTCCTGAAAAAAAGAGCCGGAAGACTATACATGGCATTCCTCTCACCTAAAAGACATCCCACATCAAAGTAACAGTTGCAGTGACGAATAATCAATGAAAAAAAAAAAAGATTTAAAAAATAGTTCTAACTACTCTGAAACAAAGAAGCATTGTATTACACACAAAAACTCTGTTACAAAAAAGAAAACATTCAACACACGACTTTAACAACAAATCATGCAATAAAAAACTTACTTTCGTCCGACTCGTAAAGAACTTTTTTTTGGTATTTCTGAAAGAAAAATTAAATGGTAAATAAGCACACTAAATACTAAATAGCAGACTCAAAAAAGAAAATAAAGTGAGGCCGAAAGTGAAAGTTAAAACGAGTTACTGATAAGCTGCAGCAAATTAAAAATGAATAAAGCTAAGAAGTACAACATATAATTAAACCGACTCACAAATTACTGTCCTATTACTTTCGGATTTACCATCTGTTAAATAGAAAATAGAACGAAGAAAACATAATTTATGTATGAGACAAACCATCGATTTTCGCTAACTTTGGTTCAAAAATAGACGAAGTTCGTTGCTTATAAGGTGATCCACTTTCGCTCTTTGCTGGAAAGAACAAAGCTTCAACGACAATATAATTCATAGAAATCACAGTAAATGATTTAAAAATAAATAGTTAGTAAGAAACAACGTCTATTAAAATCAATACAAATTAAGCCACTAGTAAAAGTATGGAACGCAGAAATTAAAGTAAATTCCTACTGCACTGATACTCTCACCTTTTCTGGCTGACCGCGTTAGCATAGGATGTAATGTAGCTGAAGCTTCGTTTACTTAAAAAAAATAATAAGATTATGGAGCACTATGAAAGCAAAAATAATGAAGCATTATGAAAGCCTGATTCAGTCGATATATAAAATTTTTCCTCAAAAATGATTTAGGATTCACAAAGAACGATCTAGAACAGAAGAAAAAAATAATCAGTACAAAAAAAAAGAGAAACAGAAGTACATTGGAAATCTTCTGAGGCAGCTCGCCTTCGTCGAATTGGTGAAGTTTTTGGAGTTACAGCTACAATTACGCTGTCAGCTAAAAATGATAATTTTTTTTGCCGAGTAAGTATCAAATTAAGCAGAGTTCACGGATTACAAAATTAATCACTTTTGATACTTGATATAGAATTTATTTATATTTCACTGCTAGAAGCATGTAGTTAAAAATAACCTTCAGTTTGTTCTGAATGTGCTCGCCTGCGACGAGGAGATTTGCCTGTCGGAAAAGCTGAAAAAGTTGAAGAAGAAAATGCATTTCGGAATATATAGTGTCATCTGCCATTCGACAAGTTAAAATCGAGATATCTCCTAATTTCATATTACAAAGTCATATGAAGTAGAAATCTTGCCACAACTCACTTTTGACTGATGAAATAGATTGAGTTGATCGGCTTGGTGCAGTTTCCCAGCTGTGTACCGAACTCGACTCACTTGCTAAACGTTTTTTCCGCTTTCTATCATTCTTGGGCGAATTTTTATGTGAAGTTCGAACTGCGCGTTTTGGTGTTGATTCTCGACTATGTGGCGAACCTGTTCCACTCCTTGGACGTCTCTTTCGTGTCGAAATGTTTTTGTTCGATGAACTTCCACCCGAAACTATGACTCGTGTTGAATGTCTTGGTGTTGTTTCTCGACTATGTGGCGAACTTGCTTCACTATCCAGACGTCTTCTTGATGTCACCTTAATTTCCGGTGATAGTGATGCCAATTTAGCTGCTAAAATTAAGAAATTACTTCATAATTATAAAAATAAATTATTTATTTTTTGTATAAGGTTTCAGTAGATCGGTCGTAATACCTCTGGCTGCAGAACGAGTAAGCATTCGATGAGATAAAGTAGACATTTCACTGTCTGAAATGGATTCACTGTTATTTATACCTGTTTTCTAATAAATCGATAAAATCTAATAACTCGATGTTATGCTATTTGGTTTAAATATAAAGCTGACATTAACATCTCCCAAATTTTCAAGTTATCAATAATCATGAAGAGCAAGAGTTTAGTACAGATACCAGGACTCGACTGAAACGAATCGGTAGAATAGGTTCGAACTCTTTCTCTATCATTGTCAGGATCTAAAAAACTTCACTAATTAAATGCAGAAATATACTACCATTCACCTTCCAGATAAACCTCCCGCAAAAGAGTACTTGTACTCTTATTTCAAGATCCCGAAAAATTAATGTTAGAAGACTTCACCTTCTTACCAAGTTTCGAATACTAATGTTAAAATTAGAAACAGCAATTCAACCTCGATTTCCGATTGAAAAATTTCCTCAAAATTAACCCCTTCCACAAAACTATTATACCACGGACCGAAAGAACAAATACATTGTACCTTCATGCTTGAACCTGTGTCCTCTTTGAAGCTTAGAAGACCCGACTTCAGCATCTGAAATAAGAGGTTGAAAAAAAAAATAATAATAATTACAGTTTATTAGTCATTGGATGTACCGCGTATTCTAATGTTTGGCTCGGAATGTAATTCAAAAGAGTGGAAGCATTTCCACATCAACTGTGGAAATTTCTACTATTCACTGGTTAGAAAAATTCGAAATATATTCAACTATGAGGAGAAATCAAAGAACTCGAAAAAATAAAATGATAGAAAAAGGAATAAGATGAACTTTTTTTCTCCGGAAACTGCTAACAGGAGGAAAGATAAACAAGAGTTTCTTAAATTAAATACAAATATGTGAACTGCCAAATCCGATCAGCATTTAGCTGAATCATGAATTCATGAGGTAGTAAAACTATATTGTCCCCCGAAAACTTTAAATTGATGGCAAGGTGTAGTACCTGATGCGAACAACTTTGGCGACTTTATTTCGCTCCTTTTACTTTCACTGTCATCATTAGGTAACTCTAAACATTTAAGATTTTTAGTAAAGAATCATCATACAGTGTGCAATTTCTCCAAAATTCTGAAAATCCAGTTTCGTCAAATACTGAAAATGACCTCTGTACTAATCGAAGAGAAAGAAAATATTAAGAAACTTAATTTTTTTTTTGCTTAATGGAACCAGAAGTATTACCTGTAGCCGAACGTTCTGATGTTATTTCATCATTCTTGATAGAACTCGCACCATTAACACAATGTCGACGAGGTGACTTTCTTATTTCTGAATATGGCCTTCTATCTATGATTGGATAACTGAATACGCTAATAATTGCAAATGGATGGAATGATATTCTACCGTGAGTCATCACTTTATGTGGAAATAAATCACTTTATAGACAAGGGAATTTTCAATCTAATGTTCTGAAATTCGAAATCAGGTAGTTTAGTTTGAAAACAACCATTAGTTTGAATTTGAACATGGATACTCAAGTTTCTGGGCTTTTCATTTGAAATTAAAATTTGTAAAATGTGATGATAAAATGTTCTGAAATTTACCTGCAGAAAAAAGTATAAGAAAAAATAGAGAAAAAAAATCACTCAAAAAAACTAATAATTCACCTGTAAAAAAACCATTCACATTTCACTACGAATTCAAAAGTTACCTTCTCCCTTGTGAAGTCTTTTGCATTTACTCAATCCCTTCATTTTAGAATAAGCAACTAAAGCTTTTTCGATTTCGGTAGATGTTGGATCAGTTTCATCCTCCTGTTCATATGACACTTCCTTCTGTGACGAATCTTGTACATCCGAATTGACATGCTCTAATTCAATGAGTGCTTCATCAATTAAAGAATTTGATCGTTGTCTGAGTGCCCTTGATAAGACATTAACATCAGAAGTACTGTCATGTCTGGGCAATTTGGAGTTAGTTACTGGAATCTCATCAGCCATATCCTTAGCATCTTGAATTTTCTGATCAGTTCCTTTTTCGTTGCACACAACATGACTGTTATCTTTAGATCCCACATTCAAAAAAATCTCAGGATCTTCCTGTTCTTCGTCACTTATCGGTACTGGAGCTGCAAAACTAAAAGCAGTGGAGTTTTCATTTTTCACATCCGACGACTCAACTATAGTCGGTAGATTTTCTAGCTCCTCTTGTTCTTCAAAAGAGTATTGCAGGACTTTTTCAGGCACATCAGCTCGCCTTTCCTGATCTTCTGTAATATCCGAATCACTTTGTTCCTCAATCATTATCACGTGTTGACTTTCTTGATTAAAAGCTTCAGTAGATCCACTTTTTTCTTCCCTACTCATTAAATTTTCCAACTCAGTTTCCAACTCCAAATTTCTTTCTGAGAAAATTTCGTTTTTCATTTCCGCAAGTGTTAAGAATTCCTGAAAAAAAAAAGGAATTTTTGATTGTAAAACCTTTTTAAGACATCCTTCATATCTCGTTCACGAAAAAACATTGACTTTTATGATTTATAATGTAATGTCAGATATAGCAAACATTTCATTAAAAGAAAACGAACAAGTATAAATTTTAATATAATACCGGATTTAAAACATCTAAAGTGTTGCCAAGATTAATTTCGCGAAGGTTACTTCCATATTTTTGTTCTTTCACTTGGCTGGAATTTGAAGTGTTGCTGAAAATAAAAATAAATGGAATTACTACACATCTGTACGTATTTTTTAATATCATTCCAGAAAATCTTGATCTAATTAGATGGGTCGGAAAAAATATTATACCTCTCGTAACAAGATATATTTGAGTTTGAAAGATCGAAGCGAAGGCTTTTGAATTGCGATTCTGTTACTGAAACTTGGAAAAATCAAGTTAACGAAAAATCATTTAAAAATGTAGAGAACCTAGAAATATTCTGTGTTCAAAAAGAAAAGTTATTTCAAACAATACACAGCAGTGAAATTTTAATTGTAGCAAAAGGATAATACCATCAGCTTCATCTTGCCGCCCTTTTCGGGTTTTCAAAATTGATGTTGGGATTGGAACTGGAGCAAAATGATCGGTTCTTACTGAACTAAATGAATCTTCTCCTGTTATTCCAAATACATAATGATGTCGTGGTGTAGGAGTTTGCAACAAACGGTGAACATTTTCAAGATCCTCTTTAGGTAAAATTCTGGAACAAATTTATGTTTTTTAAAAAATTTTAGAAAGAAGCATAAAATTGGAATGATTTATGAAACTACGACCCTTTGAAAATTTAAGAAATAACCTTTCGTAATTTGAAATACGCCTATCGTACACGGGACTCATCGGACATTTAGATGCCTCCGGAGCTTCTTTTAATCCAGATGATTTGCAGACCTCATGCAGGCGCCGCGGAGTCTCAAATATTTCATGTCTGTCATATGACCTTAAAAAATAAATCTCTTATAAAGTAAGGAAGGATCCGAATGCAATACAAGGAAACTAGATTCAAAAAGCCACAAATAATTTTTCCAGAAAAATTACTAAAAACGATTTTTGGAATAATTAGTCTTTTTTCCTCACTTTCATACTGCCAAAAAATAATGAGTGCAATTCAAGTATTGCCAAACTTAGTGTTTTTTTTTTATACAACAACGAAATAAGTACTGATAAATAACCCCTCTGTGAGCAATTAATTTGCATAATTAATCTGCATAGAAAACTAACCTTACACACGGTGAGAGGAATGGATGTGCAGCTGAACACTGTTTGGATGGTATATTTCTCATCTTCTCACCACCAGCTAGAAAAAAAAACGAACTTTTAAAAATTCCATTTATCCGATGTTTTGAATTAAAAATACGTTTTGTATCTGAACTTTGTGCAGTGGGAAAAATACCTTGCGGAAATGAAGCATCTATCTGGATTACTGGAAAGTCTTCCAAAATCTTTGCAGTCCAGCGATCACAGCGATCTATTAAGATACCATTTTTCGGTTTTTCTGGCTGAAAGTAAATAACATTATCCTGAAATATGCTCTCCTTCGTTCTGTTTCTGACCTCAGAAAATAATTAAGAATTATAACGAAAAGTTTTCTATAATCAGTGGGACACTTTAACGTTTTTTCTCATGTCTACAGCATCAATAATCAAAAACAATAAAACAGATACATAATTAAAAACTTGCCGGTAAAAGACGAGCAAACATCTTACGCCTTAGACAAAAACGATTCCATTCACGAATTCCATTCGGCCTTTTCAACAAACTTTCTAAAAAAAAATTAATCAGTGCAATGCATAAACAGAAAAATTGGTTACAAAGTAAAAAAATAATTAAACATTAATAAAAGATTATTAGCATTTCATACTGACGTCAACATATTTACTAGACAATACCGCGAGGCACTCTATTACCTTTAATAAATTCAATTTCTTTCTTGTCTAGAAGCAAACGTTTCATAAGTCTTTCAGCCTCACAAACATATTCCTCCGCTTTTGCATCAGTAATCGTAACTCTTCCACGCTTGATAAGCGCTTCCTAAGTAATAAACTATCACTTAGCACTTTTCGGTAGAAAAATATCTTTTCTATGAAAATAAATCGGACATTTAGAAAACTGAAATTCGATTTGGTACAGTAGATAAATATCCAACCATTACTAACAAAAAAACGATTTTTTTTAGGATCTTCAGTCGTACTGTTAGCAAAACTGATAAATTTTGATGGCAAGCTAACAGATTTTCAGAACATGTAGAACGACTTAAACGTACCACTACTGATAATGATGTAAGCAGTAACCAATGACTGCTGAGATTATGTGAAGTTATCTACCTTTTAAAGTGTTCAAATTTTGCAACTTCATACACTTATGGAACATAGTTAAAGCGTTTTTATGAGAGCAGCTGTTAACAGTAACTGTCATGCGATACCTCTAATCCACAATCGCTTCTCCAATTTGATTCTATATGGTTACAAATAGCTTGGTCCTTATATGGAAAACGCCATTTAAAACGGTCGAAAACTTTTGGCTCCTGAAATTCAGTAATATGGAAGAAATGAATATTGGCCTACATCGGAATGAAATGATGAACAAAATTTCAGGATTTCTGGTTAGGATATTTTTGTTTTGCTTATTCCATTTAAATAAGTTTTCAGTTAAAGCAATGATAAAAAATTACAAACCTTCCTCATAAGATCGTCATAATCAAGTAGGAAATATCCAATAAGTTTGTATTTTGATGTTTCAGTGATTTTCATCGCAAGCGTAACCGAAAGTAGAGTCTAGAAGTAAAAATGACTGAACTACAGGGAAATTTGATTCTTCATTAGGGCCTGCAGAGAAGACTAACAATTCAAGAATGTCAGTCATCATTAGACTTTACTTATCATTATCTTACCTTAGCCATGGTGAAGTACACCGGGAAAATATCAGAAATAACACAAAAACTAAGCTCAAAATGATTTGCACTATTCTACGGAAGAACCATCACTTTTCATTAAACAGAAGACTAGTTGAAATAATGTACGTTGATAAATATAACCTCTTTCTTTTTTCTATTTAGAGATGTAGTGCATTAATTTACCAAAAAACCAAAATGGATATAGGTAAATTTCCCAGATGTTACTAAAACTTACCCCAATTGAATTCGGTGGATACCATTCTTCAGCAGTTCGACCATACCAGAAAAATTCGTTAGGACAAACACTCTGCATCTCTTCCAATAAATTAATGATATACAACTTACTGCTGGAAAGAAAAAGACCATGTTATAATAGAATAAAGAAGCAAGAACAAAGGTGATAGATGGTGCAAGAATGACTAAGAGACTGGTGAAATCCTTCCTTTTCATCAGCTCACTGCTTTAGAGACCGCTTGAGATACGCGCTAGTTAATGAAACGCAGTGTCTCTCTACGCTAACGAAAAAAATAATAATAAAAAAGAAAAAAAAAATGCAAAATCGCAGTCAGATAAAAGATTTCTAAATCTGAACTCACCCAGGAAGTAAACGTTTTTTACGCTCATCCAGTCTCGCTTTCATACGAGCATTAAGAGCTGTGTAATTTTTTAAAGGAAGCAATCCTCCACGATGGAAAAGAAACACGATATTTGTGTAGAATACCAGATTCATAGATGCCATCATATTATAATTTGCAGTCGTTGCTTCTGCAACCCTTTCTGCAAAAAAAAAAAGTCCTTAATATCCAACTTCACTATCAACAATCTTCCACATTCCACTCCAACAACTAATGAAAACTGTTTCGCCTAAAGGATGAACTCTCTTTTATAAATGAGAAAAATCGACAAACACATTAATGAAAAGATAACTCTTCAGTCAAAGGCAGATTTTATGGCTCTGCCGAAAATCAACACTATAATAATACATTATTCTAATAGATGCAGCAGGAAATACTAAAAAGAAGGAAGTCAATAAACCTGATGGTACTCTTTTTGAAATTTCAGCAAACAGTTCAGCAGCACAGTGAAAGACTGCTGCACTGTTTCGCAACCAGCACATACCTGCGGCTGATAACGCCCGCGGAACACGATCAAACCATGGTTCTGCTGGAAATTATAAAATCAAATAGTGCAATGTTCAGAAAAAGAGACAAAGCAGACACTAGCATTTATGTGACCTATCCCTTTTTAGTTAGTCTGAACTGATTCTTTTTATGTTTACTGTTATCTTTTACAGTAGTTGACAGAGAAAGTATGCTTTTGTTGCAATTTTTTTTTTTTTTTTTTGAAACCCTTTGCTCCTCTCTCCTTTTTTTCGCATCTTTAAATTTTGATCTTGTCCCTAATTTCGGATATATTTTCAATCAAGATATACTACCATTTCCTTCATTATATATATATATCAGTTTACTTCGCCTCCTGATGCTAATTTGTCGCTACAAACAGAATTCAAGGTACTTCTGCTTGCATAAAATACAGAATCAAAACATTTTCCTCGACCACACCTCGTAATACGAATTCACTCTTATTCTGTGCAGATATTTTAAATTTTATTTAAGCATATGAAATTTTTATGTTTTTACAGGTCACCCATGCTACCCAGAGTAATATTTGTTGATATTCTACCAAGGTTTACAGTAATACACTGAATATTTTAAATCAATGCTGTAAAAACTTACAAAGTTCATCGAATTTTTGCTTTGCATTAACAACTTCTTTCCATATGAGTGAAGCAATTTGATGAATGGTATTATAGTTTGAACAAATAATAATATGTTTTTTGAGCGTATCATTGGCTTCACCATTAAATAGTAGCGATGAGATGACTACTGATTCCTGATGATACATTTACCTAGTTTGCGGGGCGTGTTAAATATGCTAAACATGTAATCAACTCTTGATTTAGCAATTAAGCAAACTTCCGAATCCCTAACCCTTTAATTTTGACTCATATGCATTACTAGAAAAATCAATCCAAAATTCAAGCTACGTTTTTTTCAAATTAAATAAAAAAAAAATACATTTTCTAACGGCACTACTGATGCCTGACTATTTTCAGAAATATCAGCTGATGGTTTTGCAAGGCCAACTGCACTTAAATATGCGCATGCAAGATCAGATTTTAGTCCAATTGCATCTTCGAAATTTCCATCCAGCCACTTTAACACCTATAATAAAAAGAGTATAGTGCTGTTGGTATTGTTCCAGCAATGATTAATCCTAGACTTCAATAGAAAAACCATGCTCAATAACTAACAGTTTTAAAAGTAAACTTTAAAAAATACGCCTTTTTAGCTGAAGCTTATACTTTTTATCTAACAGTCGGCTTTGAAGCTAATATGTGTTTGTATAAAGGGTGAAATGATGATTGAAACGCTGACAATCAAAAAACTGAAACTCGGAAAACTTACAATTTTTTGTATGGATGGCACGAATATAGTAAATTCGCGATTCCCATCAAATGTGATAATTTCGAATGAATGTGATGGTGCAAATATAAAAAAATCGTTTGTTTCACTATATGGACTTTGGTGCTGCCAAACACCAGAATAATTTATCAAATAATCCTTTAAAAAATTGTTTTAATATGAAGCTCCCTGACACAATATTTCAATTCATTTTTATTAATTCTCAACGCAATGAAATGTCCAGTAAACTGAATGATAACAATATAAGGACGATGACAGGTATGTAGTAAAATCTGGAGAACTTACATAACAGATCTCTTGATCACTGACAGTCGGTAATGTAAAAACAGACACGAAAGGGTTAAGTTTGAGAAATGACTCAGTAAACGTTACGAGTCGAGGCAAGCGTTTATAATAAAAGGCGTTCAAGTCGAAAAGAGCACCCTGAAAAATTACATTCTAATTGGATAAATGAGTTAACTGAAGTTATCGTTTACACTGTCATTTAAAATTTATTAACTAACAAGCTTTATATAAATACAGATGGAGCCAAAAAAATTCAACAATGTTTCAAGCACATGTCACATATAGATTCGAAATATGCTGAATAGAAAGAAGGAAAAAAGGATCGCATCTGATTCAATCTACGTTAACCTATTAAATTTAAGTAATTAATACCTCCACAGCATTGTTAGGAGTTTTCCAAGTCATCAGCAAACGAGAAGTATCAGTCACAACTGTACGGAAAAATGATTCCTCGGTACTCAGCTGTCTGTAACTATTTCCATCAATTTTGGGAAAAAAATCAGTTTAGTTGGTAAAAGTAAGAATATATTTTAAAAAAAAAAATCGAATTCCACTTTCGGTTTTATAGAGAATATATAGATACTGACCAAACCTTTGAAAAATCTCAAACTCCATTCAAGTCTAAATCGAAAGAAATAACACTGTACAACTTAAAAAGAAACGTCTTGCTACAAGATATTATATAAAATTAAAAGAACAAATATAATTTCGATATTTTTTAGAAAAAAAAATTAAAAATCTGAGACTCTCCGTTCTCCGCTGGCTTTTTTCCTTATGGTGTCTTGAATGAAGCTAAGCGACTAACTGTAGATCGACCATTAACTGGTATATTACCTTTCTGAAATACTTCTTGTGGTGTGTTCCCTAGATGGAGGTGATACAATAGTTCGAAAGGAAAGCCACTCAGCGCAATTTTCAGGACGCCACTGTAAAATCGCATCATAAGTTTACGAAGTTCAAGTAGAAATGAAACTAAAATTTTCTTTTATCGTTATAAAAAGAAGATTAAAAGTACTGACCAAACTTTTGAAAGAGGTCAAATCCTACTCAAACTTAAATCGGAAAAAATATATAAGACCAAAAAAAGTTGAAATAGAACTCTCCTACCACAAGATATTGTATAATTATTAATTCTTCGAAAGTCCACTGATTAGGAGGCTGTCCTTCATCATTTGGAAAATTAATTACAAACAACATTACGTGCGCCTTTTTCTGTTTTCTGAAATTCGTCGATGAAGACTTTGAATTATCAAGCGACCTGAGAAATATTTGATAATTGTGTTGTAGGTAATTTTGAAAGTTATAGGAATAAACTTCAGTACGTTTATCATTTAAAAACCAATTAAAAGTGGTTAAGTCACTACTTGACATTTATTTCAGATGACAGTGAGAATTGAAAATGAAATACCCTTCAGAATAAGCAACCCAAAGATATAAAACCGGACGTGGATCATCCATCGGTTCTTGGCATGAAAAACTGTAAACTGGAGATGACGAGTAATAATATGAGGAACTGAAAAAAAAAAAAAAAAAAGAAACGGTTCAAGACCCTTTTTTCTGCTTCTTTGATCATTTAAAATAGTTCCGAGAAATTTATTATTTAACAGCGAAGAACAACCAGTTGATGGACAAGACTGGATGGTTTAACGGATAAAACGTGCTTTCTAGGACAGTTGATGCAGTGATAATATATTTGTTAAATAACAAGTAAAAAATGGAATGAGTACTTAAAAAAATCCAAGTGGAAAGCCTGCGGAGTTGATCAAATGTTTAATGGAAAAATAGTATTAACTTACTCATTGCCGTTATGAAGATTAATGGTGATGAAAGCGCCACAAGAAAAACCAATAACAACTGTCTTACATCTTTCCAGGTAGGTTATTGCCGTGACATGTATCTCATCTGCAACAGAAAAAAGGTAGGCTATAAACAGTTATGTCAAAAAAAGAGAGTTTATCTAATTGATGACTCATTGTAAGTTTATTTTATTGTAACCACTCTCGTGGCGCGATTTAGAAAAATTCATTGCAAGGGCAACTGCACAAATTTAGTATGAAGTCCGCGGTCAGCATTTATCGAAGCATGACTTTTTTTTTAATTTATTAGCATTACTTCAAAATATACTAATCGAAGTATGTGACTTTTTTTTCAATTTATTTACAACTCCTTAACTCCTTCGTCAAACAGTAACAAATGCATTGTAAAATCATAATACACTTACCAACACTGACAGGATATATCGCACCGTTATTAGCAATAAAATTGAAGCGTCCATGAGAAATATACGGTTCTGCGATGAAGTGATAAAAACATTAATTGGTCACTTAGAATACGTTAAGATTTTTTTTTTTTTTTGTAATACCTAACATTTTGCCGGAGATTCAGCCCTCCTATTCCTTAAAAATGATTGACAAGAGTATATTTTTGACCTTTAACGATTAGAAATATTTTTTTTTTCAGTATTTTCCTCAGAAGATAAAAAGAACAATTCGTTTTTGTGCCTTATAGAAAATATTTTTCAATTCAAGACTGCAACAAAAACTTACTGCACAAATTGCTAGAAAAAGGTGGATTTCTCAGTTCGGGGTCAGTTATATTTGGCAAGTCGATTCCAAAATGTACCAGATAACAATCACCGCTATAGGTACCAACTGCTATCAGGTGTAATGAGTTCCTTAAATTTTCATGCAGGCATTCAATTTCATTCCTTTTCGTTGAATCCAGAACTGTCACAACTCTACTGATCTGAAAACAATTTTCTCAGCATCTCATATTTCAGAAACCTTCGAACCTTTTGTTAAGTTTCTTGGAAATTGATGAAACCTTTCTGTGCACTGATATCTTTTTAACAATTCTGCTCATTTTGATGCTATAATATGCCAGAAAATATTCCTCGTTTTGTTCATCGTTTACTGCCACTACAACTCCCGAGCTCCCGTCTAAAAGGAATTCACACTGTTACGATTTATTCTTCTGTTGATTCAAATTTCATGTCAAAAACTACGCAAACCAGAAAGCTGAAAGGTCCTAAACTTTCTTTGAGAAGTGAAATGAAGCTTTGTCGTGTTCAATACAAGTAACACCAATACAAACAAACTGTTATAACTCACCTCGAAATGGAGCACTACATGCATCCACAATAACACAGCTACTGCGAAAACCACACGAATATAATATAGGTGATTTATGATGAATTTGGCGGATCAGTATGCAGTTTTTCCGGATAATACAATACCAATCCGTGTATTCTCCTGAAAATTACAACCTCCTTGGCAAAAGTCTTTCCTCAATCCCAATTATGAAGTTAATTTAATTTTTATCTTAAGGAAAAGCGCATATGATTAAACTCCACATACTAGAAATTTCTGAGCAATAAATGCTGCAATTTCGTCACTAACAATATTGGCTTCAAAAATTTCGGGAACAGCTTGAGGCATTTTCACTTCAGGTCATGAGATGAAGTTCTGAATCAAGATCGAGCAATTTCTTTATTGCTCTGATTTAACAATGCAGCATGACTCGAAAATGAGTTAAATAACATTTCTTTCACCTAAACTTCCGCAAAAATTGAAAGAGTCAGTTGCTGAATTGAAAAAAATACTTCAGTTCTTCAACCTCGGTGTTAAATGATTACACTGTACCTGCCAATTACTATCCTTAATGTAATTAATCGGAATTTTTACTTGGACGGCTATTAAATGAAACTTCTACTTAAGATAGTACCTTGCTGCGTTAGAAATTTTCCCCATGTTCCGCTTCTTGTTTTTTCGGTAATCAGTTTGACTTCCTTTACAGCACCCTGCTGATGTAACATAATCTTCCTGAAAATTAGTATACAACCGAAATTTTAATAAGCGGAAGAAACGAATGAACGAGCAATATATGTGTTGGGTTATTTACCACAAGGGTAGTTACTGGAGCGGAGACAGGCTGAAGGACATGATTGGAGATGTGGATAATTAGCAATTAGCGAAGCCTCCAGTCCTTAATCAGTTGTCAAAGGCACATGAAACTGTGGTTTAGATTTTTTCAGAACTTTTCATTTTGTAGTTGATGAAGAGAATTAGCGATCGAGAGTACTCTAACAGAGTATTAGGAATGGATAGGTAGCCAAGAGTGATGGACTGTTCAAGGATCAGAGTGAAACATAGTTGGAAAAGATTAAAGCAGAGTTCATGATTTCCAGAAAGAGTATTGAACATGAGTAGGTAGCAATACCGATAAAAACTGAGAGAGAGGGGACGGAAGACTTATGAGAGCACGGGGGGTGCTGAAAAAAGTAGGTGTAAAGATTGATGAGAAGGCATGAAAGAGCTAAGCAGAGCATGCGACTATTCCATAGACAGTTTGAAGAATAAGTAACATCAGAGATTGACAGAAATTGTGAAAGAACAGGGAAAGAGAGAGAAATGCATGGCATGAAAATTACAGACTTCTCTGGAAAGAGCGCTGAGAAATTCATGTTAATATGATGCTTTGAGCGAGAAAGTGTACAGTGCGCACTGATATAGGTAACTGGTAATGAGAGTTAAACGAAAGAGCATACGGGAGTGGAGAGGGTTTGTTGTGCACGTGACTGTGCAGGGTAATTAATTAATTAATTAGTTCTGGTTAGGCCATACTGTTCGCTGTTTTCTAAAAGTTGCCTGCGAGAGTTAGTCCGAATTTTTTGTAGCAAGCGGTGTTGTGTTGGTGGAAAGTAATTGCTGATTTTTCTGCAAGTGTAGGAAGGAGAAAAGAAGGAGCGCACTTATGAAATTGAATTACTAATCCCTATTTAATTACAGGTATGGTCGCACGGTTTCGGAGATTCAGGTAATTATACAATATTCACTACATATGCATTGTATTAGCTAGGGATACCGAACTATGCACTTATTTCTTATAAGTGCCCAGGTACGTGATACCGATAAAAAGACGGCGAACAGTACGCGTAGAACTCTTTGACCTTCTTGTGATCTATATGCGTTACGTTCACGTATACTTCTTCATTCCTATTAGTTTACCGCAATTTATTCAACGTCAGCCTCTAAGAAGCCATTTTTACTTTCCTGAAGTATTGCTGAACGGTTGAGCATACGATGACCGGAGATGGACTCATCAAATCAGATTTCGTTTTATCAAATCCGTGACGATCTCCATGAAAGTATCTTTTGTTTTTTCCCTGTTATGAGATACTATTTATATTTATCCACCATACAGCTGTAGAGTAATAATCGTTACTTCTGTTCTGTTCCAATTTCGTTCGCTTTGTTTTCAGTCCACATTCAGTACGATCCAAAATCTATTGCAGTGTACGAAGTTTTTCTCAGACGGTCAACAGAATTTCAGCAATTTGCTCACGCTACCATTCAGAAGTTACCAGCATTTTGTCGAGAAACTGAGAAGGATGCCAGACTTAAGGCCAATGATATGATTACTGCTATCGAGGACCAGGCACTTTTTTTTTATTAGTAATTAAATGCGGACTAACGAATGAATGACAATTGAAAATTTGAAGTTATTACTACCTCTGACGCACAAGATTCGATCACTATTCGAAAATACGCCATCACCCGATTATAGAATTCATTTCATACTATAAAATTGTAGTTTAAAACCTTTCTTGACCTTTTCTAGTCACCGATACCAGGGAACCTCAATTTTCATCGTTTCTTCATGACATTTTCCTGGGGTACAATCGTACTTGCCGGATATTACTTTTCGTATTTTCAAGGTTCTTTTTTTGACCGTTTATTTTAACATCTTTATGATATGGCACTAGAAGTTTTAAATACCGTTGGAAAACGCTTTTAATTCCGAAATAATATTATAATATTCGTTTAAGAATGTCTAATCTAATAGCTGGTTGATAGACCAGGATGGAATTTCCTGGGTATCTCCTTCCAGGTTAAGTTGTATCCTTGTAAAAAATCATCTAAAACTAATGAAATATCATTTCAGGATCGACAATTTTACCGCTACTATTGAATTTCTTCATTGATACATCATCAGCTATATTACTTGCATATATCATTATACCAGCCATGCTTTATATCCATTTATCAAAATACGAAGAATACAGTCGGAAATCACGATTTACACTGCTTATTGCTGCTCTATTCCAAGTACGAATATTCCCAAGATTTTCGGGGAAAATTCCGGAAAGGGTGCTACTGAATATGCTTGAATTAATATCATAAGAGGAAATGAAATAATTAAACAGGGTCCTTATCTGGGCAATAATTATAGATATTATATATAATTTAACGATGGAGACTTTAACATTTAACTCTCCTAGTGTATTTCAGGGTTTGTTAGTAGGTTTCCTCTTCAGCAACTGCTCAACAACAATTATTTTACCGATCGAAATTATCAATATGCTTTTTGTATCAGTAATTTCAAGGATTTTGGGCCACAGACTTGGCAGTGATCGACAGGCATACTTTGGAATTATTAATGGTATTGGATTCATTGTAAGTTGGATGTTTCTAGTTTTAGATAGCTCTAGAGTCAAGCACTGCTAGGCTTTCATGGTTTTTCAATCACTGCAAACTTTATTCAGTGTCGTTATCGTTCAATATTGTTTTCTGTCTTTTACTGTCCTAAGTTTTCATGATTTTCCATTATCATCATTCTGAAGAATAGAATCTAATTATCAAAATATTAGTTCCTTATCATTGTGGGATGTATTACACAACAACTGAGTAAAGCTTATTTGTTTACAAGCGCCTCGGCTGTTCTGACATCTCATGTTATCATACAAATTTATATGCGTCGTGTTATGCAGGTAAGTTTTAAAAAACATGTACTATCGAAGTGCGTACGAAATACGTGATATTTTCTATAAGTAGATAATTGCAGTTGCAAAAACAGTCGATGATTACCTAATACCATTTTATCATGTTGATTTTTCTCACGTTTGGATTTATGAACGAGTTGGATGCACTTCCATAACTTTCAAATCTTAACATAAAAATTTCGAAGCGAAAAAAGTTTTGCGCCAGAATATAGAGATAAACAGTGATCGTTGGAGGAAACTTTCTTTCAAGTAGAAAAATCGAATTGCAAGTTTTGTTCGTATTAAGAAGGATATAAAATGTAGTGGTATGGATGTAATACGTTAAGTTGCAGTTCAGTACTCCCCTTGTAGATTAGACTATATCCTTTTATTTGTAATGAAATGCTATGCCTTATTTGACCTCATAACATTTACTGTATAATGGACTATTTTTTCGAATCGTCTCTCAATCGGAAATTTTTCTAGTCCGATTTGCGTCCCTCCTACATCTTGTTGATGATGACAACATTATCAATTTACTGCCAAACACTGGTTCGACTATTATTTGGTCAATACGTACGTAAAACTGGATATCACTGATAATAGTTCCTTTTCTTCTGTAATAATTTTTACCTGAAATAAATTTTTTGAACTGAAATTGCACATGGAATTTTTTTATTCGAATGTATTATTTCCGTTTCTTTTCAAATTGCGTTTAAAATTCTCTCAAAAGTTTTGAGAAAATTCTAAACGACCTTCTGATTCAGCTTTTCCAAGTTTCTTTTTCAACAAATTTCCAAGTTTAAATTCTCTCAAGTTTCGTTTTTTAGAAAAATTCTCCAGGAGAAAGTATTGGTAAAATTTCTTGTTCTGTTGAGCGGATTTGAACACCTTTTGATTAAAATTTTTGGGTTTTGAAACGACATATTTATAAGTTTTGAAGGAAAATTGAAAAGCTAGTGATAAATTTGACTTACTGATGTAATCAAAAGTGTCTGAGTAAATTAATAATATAATAGTACTATTTTTCTTTTTATTTCACATCGAATAATAACGATGAGCATTGAAAATTTGCAGACAAAAAAGAAAAAGAATTACTTTAAATTCACTCGAAGAGTGAATGAATTTTTTTCAATCTGGTTTTTGAAAACATTAAAATACCATGTTTAAATATCTTTTATCAATAAATATTATCAAAAATTTCTCAAATTGAGGCCAACATTTGTATATGTATACATGTTTTTACGATAAAATCAGCTTACTCGATAAAATAATTAAATTTGTAACAATGGTGGTAATAACAATGATAGCGTATAATGATAAATGATAAATACTCTCGATAGACACAACTGTTCCAAGCGATCTGAGCTAAAGCACCTGTGCATTCCGTCTCATATTTAAACATACCTGATTTCTGGTCACTGATACAAATAATGCTATTTTCTCTGATGATTTTAACATTTCATATATCAGTTATTCTGGAATTCTCGAACTTCCTATCTTGTGATTGAAATTATGTGGATAAACTTTTTACATTTTCTCCCATTTGTTAGAAGTTAAGTAATGAAAAGAAGTATCTTTGTTACTTCATGTTATCAAGTTTCGGAATTTTAAATCTTTTTACTGTACTCTGCTACAAATTCTTAGTTAAAACTAATCAGTGCATCTATTTTCTGTTTCTTTTAAAAGCCTCACTGACGTAAGCTTAAGATAGCACGATGTTTATCAAGAAGTTGAGCAAATCATTGAAACAAATGATGAATTGAGTTTTGAGTCTTGTCACTTCTTCTTTTCATCCATTTTTTCCTGTTCAACTAATAGTTTTCAATTTTCAAATTTAATAGATATAGCGAACATCAAAAGTTTTTATGATATTTTTGCAGATTATGTAAGATTACACCAAAGTATGGCTGCATAGTCCATAAACAGCCTTAAAATATAGAATTAGTTTAATTTTGCATTAATTAATTTATTTCCGAATCACGATATATCTAATAATATCTTAATTTAATAAGACATTATCTCCTGGGTTCTAACGGTGATTCTGCTGATGATACCATCTAATCGCTATTTTTATTGCTTCAACATGTGGTCTCATCAGGGATTCATTTTATTTTCCTTTTAGAATTGTCAAATTACTTTTTGCATTTTTCAATACTTTTCTCACAATCCTCGTGATTTATATGTTGAAGTTTCCTGTTTATAATAAGTCATTTGACGAATTAGATAAAAGTATTAAACTGATATTATTGCTGCTTATATTAGTGATAGGCTGAATAGCAATTTGAGTAACTTTCCCTACATTTCTTTTTTCTTAAATCAAATGCAAATTATATGTCTAAGTAATTTCTGTATTCTTTTCTTCTGTTTGATAGCAAAGGTAGTATTATCTGAATTTAACACTGATGAAACAGTTGTTCAAAATACTGACCTCCTCAGAATTGCCTGATTTCTTTTTATTTCTTTTGGTGCAATAGTTTTTGCTTTTTAGGAAGCGCAAAAGTTCCATATTAATTTTTCGAATTTTTTTTTTAAATTTTGGTGATTTCAGATTTTATTACAAGAATAACTTTTAAATATCTTGGCAAACAAATTCAATAAACTAATAGAAAGCTATTGTAAGAAAATCGTTCTGATAATTACCACCAAACATTGTTCGAATGAACTGCATTTATATTATTATTGTGTTTAAATTTTTGGTTATTGCCTCATTAAAACTTAATATGATGCATCATTCTTATTGACATGAATGATACAGTCATCATTCATTTGAGAATTTTTGAAGCTCGAAGAATTTCACAAAATTTACCAATAGCTCTTATGATTTTGAACATTTAAGTATCATTTTCTTTTACTTTTTCAGAACACTTTGAAATAGATTCTGATCACGCAGTCATAGTCTGAAATTAAAGAAAAGTAGATGATCCAGCTTTTCTCCAGAACTTATTTTCATGCTTTCCCCAATAATTATTTTTATCCTGGAGTCTTGGATTAAAATTGTGATTAATCGTAATTTACTAAACAATGTAGAACGCTGGGCATTCACTGGATCTGTTCCTTTTAAAGTCCTTTTCTCTTCTCCTTATCCAACACCGATTTTGAATAAATAAATTATGCTGCCTGGAGAGAAATAGTTATCTTAAAAGTTCTAACGAGTTTTGGATGAGAAATGGAGAAAATCAGAACCCAGAGGACCCAATCATAATTTAGGCTTTCGGGATGTGCATCAGATGGATGCATAATTTAGTCGTCGTATCCATTTGCAATTTCATTTTTCTCTTGTCAATTCTTTCTAATATTGATTTTTTCTTCCCAGATACACTGATATACCGGGATGTTTCGATCAATATATAATAGTGTGCGGTAGAGTGGTATCACCACTGATAACATTTGAAATGATTTGCTTATCACATTTTGAACTCTGATCATTTCCCACTGCTGATATTATTCTCGCTCATCAATTCAAAGGGAACAGTTATTTCGTTTTACCATTATTAAGCAGTTGAGCTGTTAGTCGTCAAAGTAAGTATGACCACTGCAAATTATTTTTAATAATTGATAAATCGAGTGGCAGAAAAATGCACTGAAAAGTTTTCTTTTTTTCCAGTCCTTCTAAATCTGAAGTAAGCTTAAAGTAAAAGTTTCCGAAAACAGCTTTTTAAAGGAAGATTTTTTTGTTCAAATTTATTGAAAGTTGGCGGCGTTTTCAATAGCAAGATAATCATAAAATAACATGATTAATATACTAACATTTATAAGAAATTCGTCCGTTCATAAAACTTTCCTTAATTATTTCCACATTTCCTTCTAAATTTTATTTGATTATACTTGTTTTATATAGACGAAAAGAGAGAAAACAATAACAGTAATCATATCATTCATGTGCTAGTAGTTGTTTAAATAGAAATAATTAAATAAGTATGATTAATGCTTAAGCCGGATATCAAAACAAATACTGTAATAAATTTATATTATCCTATCCGAAAAATGAATGACTAAAGTGAAAATTTCAAAAAAATAAATAAATTCAAAAGAAATTTCGAGTTGCAGTTTTTAACCCCACCAAGATTTTGATGATAAGTTTCGCGAATTTCAAAAATTCTTATGGAATTTTTAAAATCAAAAAAAAAATCTAAATCAATAGTTTTTTGCACATCCCGGTTTTTTAACCAATTTAATTACAATAATTACCTTAAAATAGTCAGTCAACTGCTTCGATGAAATCCCTAACATTTTTTACATAATTTGCATGGTTGGTTCTCTTCTAAATTATGAGTCAAAAACACTAGCAATGAGATAAATCAAGATGTGGAAGTCAAACAGAAGCTTTTATATTAGTGAGTCATTCATTAAGCTAATTAAATTTTTGGTTCCTTAGAAAATTGAGAAATATTGGAAAATGAAATTTTTGAAAAAGTGTCATTCCAGCCATTTTAACGTTTTATTGTTATTGAGATTCTCTACTTCCGTATTGAGCCCCCCGTGGCAATTGGAAGCGAACAAAATCGATCGGCAGATTTTTTGTAATTTAAATTTGAGAGCAAGCAAGCAATTAAGTTGATGTTCGAAGTACTTTAATTATTATAGGTTATAGACTAAAACAAAATTCATTGCCTAGATTAAGAGTAAAATGGAAATTTTCCGAATCCTGAAGGTAAATTTGCCGTTTTAACTAATGTTTTCAGAAAAAATCTGATGTTATTAACATTTGTTAATCCTCTGATCTTTTCACTCGGACATTTCTTTTTGATTGTCTCTGAAGGCAATTTATTGTCAATAGTGAGATGACAATTCAGTGATTAATAAGATACATTATGAAACGAAAAAATGAAAGGCAATTTTTGCTTGGAAATATTTGGATTCCAGGATGTTGGCACAGTACGATTTTCTGGTTTATACCATTAAAATAGTTAGCGGTGGAAGTTTTTTTCATCATTTTATTTTTTATTTCAGCATTTTTACGGATAAAATTTATTAAAGTTGTTATAATTAGAATTTGAAATCGAAGTGGCAGAAATTCTCCTTCACTTTTTTTCCACAGAATTATGATAACCAATGTTTAAAAATAGATTATTAATTTATACTCTTTTCCATGCTGAAATATTCGTTGCCATAGCAGTTTTAAACTGTAACAAGTTGCTGAGTCCTTTTTGTTAGTCTATAAAGCTATTTATATCTGAACAAATGTTAAAAAAATTTGGAAAATTAAGAATTTAATGAAAAATTTTTTTATCTCAACTATAAAACATTCTTTATGTAATGGTTAACTAAAACACTTCGTACTCTTTAATTCTGCTTTGGATATGATCATACCAAAGTTTTGCTGTAAGATTAGACTGGACAAATCTTGCCTGCACTAATGCATTTTTTATGAAATTTTTTCCTGTAGGAGAAGGACTTTCCGTCCGGATTTGTTAATCGGAAAGAGCATAAAATGAATTAACCAAAATTACAGTCAATTTTATACTTCAGTGTTATAGATTTTTAAGAATACTTTTGCAAAGCAGAGAAAAAAGGAATATCAGGCACAGTACTTATATACAAGTCAGTCAACATCATAAATTATTTTCCATTCATGTATTCCATCTGCTTCTATTCATATCTCTCCTTTCGTCACGAATAATGAAGTTGAAAGAGAAAAAAATTACAGAGTATAATAGAAAAGTGAAATGATGGAATACGCAATATGAAAATAGCAAAGGAAGAGGAATATTTACACAAATTTTTCAGATTATTGTTGATTTCAATTCGAGAAAAAAGAAGAAACAAAACAACCCACCAACTTTTTCTCTTTAGTTTTTCATTCAATTCAAGCAAATAATATCAGCCTCGACTGTAGCCTTACTGGGAAGATGTGAATGAACTGATAAATAGTTGTTTTTAGAATATCCTAATGATGCTTTCTTCAAATAAATGCCAGACAAATTCTTTCCAATTTTAAACAAAATCATTTGGTTTCAAAATTTTCTTAAGTTATGAAATTTCAAGGCTGAATTTAGCAATAAATCTTTTAAATAAAGATCCACCTTTTAAATTGAGAAAATTGTATTACTGTTGAAAAGATTCTTCAATTCTCAAATTGAAAAAAAAAGAAATCACTGAAGAAATCTAAAGGATTATCGTTCTCGTTTAAACAATCATAGCATTTATTTCAATACTTGACGCTTTAAATGACTTATTAACTGCGACCTGTTCTAAAATAATACAACGATTAGTAAGTAACATTCGTTGCTCCATACTCTTTTGGTTCAAGACCGCTGTTTTTTCTAATTTGTGCAGTTGAGGAAGAGATGTTGTATTCCAAGTTACATTCAACATTAAACTTATCTATATCAATCCAATGAAAGATTGCTTCTTTTTGGGAGATTCTAGGAAGAAATTTTTACCTGTTTTTTCCTTCTGAATTTAAAGTTTTGTTCTTATATAACTAATCGTCATCGTGGAACTAAATAACTTTTACTTAACTTTTGAGCAACCAACCAATCAATGATTGTAAGAAAATTAAATTAACCTTCTATTATATCGCTCAATCAACTTCGTTTGTTTTTAATAACTCCAAAAATTTTCATTAATTATTGACATATTTCTAGCAATATGTAGTGGAAGAATTAAAGGGTGAGTTAATAACAAACCTCTCCATTTCTTTTTTTTTTTGCATTATCACTATTAATGATAATAGCGAGGAATTCACAAACATATTTCATTTATTATATTTAAATAAAAGACAGTTATTTCGTTGAATTTTCAGATATTTGTAAGTTTCGAGAAATGAAGTCACATATTTTGTACATATTTAAATTATTTATTTATGAAGTTAAAAAAAAGGAATTCCTTTTTTAGAAAGCGTTCAAAATTTGCACTTTGATATCACTTCAAAATAAAATAGCAGTTTAGGATGGAGCTTTGGACTGAAATGGATTTTGGCAACTAAAATTTCATTACTTCTATCTTTCTGTTTCCTCTACTCGATCGTACTTATCCAGCCATCGCCTTCTTTTCCTATCGTAGCTGTATCATAAGGAAGAGCAATTCAGAAAAAATGCTTCATCCACAATTTAAAATTTTATGCTAACTGAACTGAACGTAACAGGAATTTATTCACCACTAGTGCTTTAAGAATTTCGCGTTTCGTTTTTTGAAATCTTTATATATTTGGTAATTTAGATAATTTTCTTTATTAATACGTAACTATGTATATCAAATGAATATAGCACGTCAATATTTAATTGCTCATATTAAATGAATTTAACTAAGAACGATTGAAATCGGTAGTTTATGATTTTATCAACAACCTAAAGTCCTACTGTTAAGGATGAAATGAATTACTATAAAAGGTCTTACATTATATTAATGAATAGTGCACCACGATTTTATTTATTTCTTATTGACTTCTTCTTTGAAACATCGGAAAAACGTATGTAATGTTGTTGCTCTAAACTTTTATTTTTTTGATTTACTACATTTGATTTTTCAAAATGTTCAGTTTTTAGAATATCCAGAAATACATGTTATTCATTAGTAATCCACTTCTATTAGAACGCGATTTTAAGTTGGAATTTGATGATGGGCATGATGAATGGAGAAGAAAATGTGACAAGACGGTTAGTTTTATGTCTTCTTTTAAATTTTATCATGAGAAAAAATAAATATATACTTATTTGATGATTTACCTATCAGCTTAGATTAATTGCTCGGCAGTTGAATAAGCTGCTACAACCATACTTATAGTTTATTAGCTGATTTGGTTTGACAACTGTTCACAACCTAGTACTTTACAAAATATAAACAGCAACTTAATTTATTTGAATTTTAGTCCTTCAGTACAAAAACTCAATTTTTTGTTTCGAATTTTAAGTGTTTCTACTGCGTCTTTTTTTGATTAATTTATAAAATCTTTTCAGAAATTTGTAATCAGTGGTTTATTTTTGTATATGCTAACGTCATTATTTATTGTTATCTTGAATTATCCATTATCACTGACAGCAGTTGCATTCCCCGTTATCATCTGTATTTATACGGTGACTACTCTGAATGGAAATCGACGACGAGATTTATGGCCAATCATTTTTGCCACTGTTCGCTTAATTTATCATATAAATCTAATTCCAAGTACCAAATAAGAGATGGATCAAAATTTACTAAATTCAAAAAAAAAAAAAAAAATAATGATAAATTAAGGTAGAAATTGTAAATCTAGCTATGTTGAATCGAAATATCAACATTTTTTAGAGTTGGAAGGTAACACTGTTGGCTTTTAAAATTCGTATTAGGAACACGAAAAAAAAAAAGTGTTAGCAAATAAAGATGAATGAAAACGAAAAAACAATTAATGGACAAAATGAGAAATATGAAGTGAATTTAATGGCAATGGCAATGAGTGGAAGAAATAAAAATAAGAAGTCTTTTGAGAAATGAATATTAATTGGTCATAATAGCACTGATCTTCAGCATAGTTTGTAATAAAAAAAAACTGTGATATCTCTTCGAACAAATGAAAAGTTCTCGGATTTGATCTAAGAAATCGCTTTCTGAAAAAATCATTTCAGTTTGAGATATTATGACGATTAAAAAGCAAACGTCATCGTGATTAATAAAACAAACTATTCAGCAGTATCGCTGTTTTCAATAGGTCATTCAAATGTTTTGGCTAAATCATGCCATAGGTAAGCTGTAATCAGTTCCGTCCTTTCAGTTTTCTGGTTTTATTTTAAAATTAATCGCAGTCACAATGTTTTTCATCATCTATCCATTACGAAACGATGGTTCAGCTTCGAGAACCATGGACGTACGCAAGAAACCAGGCCTATTCGGTAAAAGTTTTTCAGTTTTCAGAGTATAAATCTTCTAGATTTAATAATCGACTGAACAAAATTTGTGACCTTAACCTATGTATCTAAAAGTTCACTTTTGGTTTTGTTTAAAATTTCAGTTCTTTGGAACTTTTTTGTCCCCTGTATAAAAGTGCATCGAAACAATGGAGGCTTTCGAAATGGTGGAAAATTATTTCAAGCACTTTCCTTATATTCTAAAATTTCGTAAATATTCACAAATAATTTCAAATTTTCGTCTACATAATTTCGAACAAAGTGGATCTTTTCATAG